>VZTL01009489.1:0-52333 GCA_013400535.1 Scopus umbretta
AAAAAAACCCAACCAAAACTCACAGCAAACACTCCTGAGAATGATCCTGCAGTAAAATCTTTTCTGGGGCTTCATGCTTGAACATGTGGCTGTGGTGCTTTTTATTAAATACGGGTTGCACATCTATTGTATAATTTGTTTTCCTGAGCATCAAGAAATATTCCGCTTTGTGCCATGACAGATGTGTGAATGCTTAAGAGATTCCTGAAAATTTAATAAAGACAAAGTTAAAAATGCAAACAGTCAGGGCTGGCATGAGTGGTGGATGAACATGATTCTTTATCAAAACCAAGGGGAATGGGAGGAATAAGGGCCCAGAGAAGCAGGCTCAAACTGAGCCCTGGGAGCACAAGTAAGAAAAGCAGAGCCAGAGGGATGCAAGAGGCTTCTGCAGCAAAAAGGCAGCTTTGCTGTTCTGGCAACCTGTCAGACCAAAGAAAGACAAGGCTCTCCCCGTGCCCCCATCCTGGTGCGGAATCCCACATAAGAGTTGGGGTTCAAGCGTCCAGGCTCCTCTCCATCACCGGGCACCAGTGTAGGGACGCACCACGCAGCAGAACCACTGGGAAGAGGCAGGACAGAGCCCAGATGCAGGAGAGCCTGAGGACGAAGGGAAGCCTTTGGCTTTTGGTGCATCAAACTCCGCACCCGCCATTTGCGTGGGGTGAACGCTGCTCCCGCAGAAGCGATTTACTGCAAAGGAAACTCTGGTTTTATCCTCATCCAGATGGGAGTTTACACTATAGAGAGCAGGAAAAAAAAAAAACCCTGCTGCTCCACAGGGCAGGGACCGCTGGGGTCAGAGCCTCGTGGGAAGGCAGCGGGGAGTGCTGAGCTGGCAGAGCCCGGGGTCAGCTGACAAGGAGTTCGCTTGCAGCCACACGCAGAAATATGTACACTCCAAATATTTCATATTTTCCTCTTTCCCTCTAAAGGGGAAAAGTTAATTAAACCAATCCCAAGAACAGAAAATAAATCACTGAAAACAGCACCACCAGGCTTTTGTTATGTTATAATTATATCAATAACATGCCCAAAACTAATGTCACATCACTGGGGAACTTTCACCTTCACCATTTTTTTTTACCCCAAATATTTACACTCTTTGCTTCTAGTCTCTCTCACCTCTCCAATTTGCTGCAGAGACAAGTCTCCATCTACAACTCTTATTTTGAGCCAGCTGCTCAGCTAGGGAGCACAGCCCAGCGCAGCAGGAATAGCTTCAAACACCCCGGGAAAGAGGCATTTCTGCCCTGGGTAACTAAGCAGAGATATCACAGACTCAATATTTTACCACTGCAAAGGCACATCTGGCATTGTTTTGTTTTGGTTTTATTTTTAAACACAAAGTGCATTTCCAAAAAAGAGAGGAGACACAAGGAAACCAGCACTTGGTCACCCCCCCCCAGCCATATTTTACTAATTGGAGGCTTCAACATCCACCTAATGGGGTTATAAAGATATCGAAAAAGCAGCATGCCTCTTTAAAAACAAATGATGAGCCACATTTCAAGCAGAGGGCAAGTGAATCCATACACTCCCTCCCAAGTTTACAAGCCAAGCATTTCTAAAGACCAGGACACCGGTTTGTGTAGTTCCTCCAATTTAAACTAAAAGTTATAAGCTATTTCTGAAAAAATGCATGCTTAGCAAATTCCTTTATTCATCGGAATAAAGGAAGATAAAGCAAGCCACTAGGTCAAGTTGAGCATGTATTCAAAAATTCAAAAAAGTGTCTTTGGAAGTGCATTGGTCTCAGTAACTTTAGAGCAAGGCAGATCCGAGAAGGGTTTTCCAGGCTCCCTTTCATTCCAGCAGGCTTTTATCAGCCTGTTAAGTCTCCAACAATGGAGAGCAGACTATTTATTTAAGAAGCAAATTCCTTCCTTTATAATCTCCCCTGGCCAAATTCTCTTTAAAGTAATCTCAACTGTCTGATTAAAAGCAAATGGCAGAAGATCAGTTCTTGATCCCTATAGTAACACGAAGGACTTGCACTTATTTAAGGGCACCTGTTGACTGTTTTTAAGCTACTCCACCCCCTTTATTTCTGATTTCAGCTTCCTACCTGTGCTGGCAGAACTTGGGAAAGGCATTTGCTCAGTAACATACTGCAACCACCATCGGTGTAACTCTCTTCCATTAAAGAGTCCTGTTTCCAGGACACAGAACAGTGCCCAGGCTCTTAAAAGCAATTTAGCGATTTTTAAGCTGATTTTGTCTCAAGACACCTCAGAGAAGGACAGGGGTTTCCAACATGGAAATAAGTCTGTGGATCAACTCACTAGCACAGACGTAACCAGCCCTTCTGATGGTCCCTGGCAGGATCCGACTTGCTGGGCACACACAGAATATTTCAGCAGCATCTTGCTCAACATGGAGCAGGATACCCAAATCCCCGTCCTGTCTGAAATGCCACGGAGACACACAGGACACCATACCCACACCGGCACCACCACAGCGGGGCTCAGGACATCCCAGACACACAAACCCCAGGCACTGCCTCCACCCATAAAAGAGAGGACCTATGGCCCCAGCTTCCAGACTTAGCACTTCCTAAAAACTAGACTCACTTCTTTCCTCCCTTCTTCTGCAGTATCTTGAGCAGACTTCCCAAAAAAACCTGGCTGTTTTGCTAGGGTCTTGTTTGTTTGGGGTGACTGGTTTGGTGGGTTTGGGGGTTTTGTTTGTTTGTTTTCAGTTTTGGTTTTTAAGTTGATGCATGGGCAGGTCCCTGCCCAGGGAAGAAGCAGAGGGTGAGATATCACATCTTGGTAGCACCAGTTTGGCCCCTGGCTGGGCCATCCCCAGCATCCCACGTGGTTCCTGCATCCCCCTTGCCCTGGCTCAAAGCCCTGTTTTGATTAACACTCATTTTAAAAGGAAGATGTTTTATTGTCTCCTTACTCCGTCCGGTAAGAGCAAGGCAGCCGTTGTAATGGGAGCTCAAGATGGTAATTTGGCTTTCAAGAGCAAGGCTCACAACCAGTGCTGCCAGAAATCGATCTGAGGCTCCACCACCTGCTCTAGACGGGCTTTCCTTCAAGAACATGAATAAACCTCTGCAAAGTAATGGCATTATACATCTCTCAAAAGTTCCTTGCAGGCTTAACTCCCTTGCTTAACAGGGAGCCACATGTTCAACCACATTCCCAGTAAATTAAAATTCAGCTTGTTCTTTTTCTAAAGAGAAACACAAAGAATATCGATCAATAAATTCACCGAAAGTTTTATGGCAGCTGGTTTTCTCAGTAATAGAGCAACCACAGCTCAGACATGGTTTAACGCATAATCTCCAGATCAATATAACTTTTGATTTATAAATAATGATAACAAAAGGAGCAAGGACAAATATGCTTGGGAAAAAGTAAACACTTTCTCCGACGGATACTCGTAATCCTCAAAATAAAGACCACATATTTCAAAGGCTGTGTGTGGAAACCAACAAAGAATATATTATCTATCGAAGTTGAAGATTCATCTCCATCATTATAATGTTCTGACCCGTCTATTCTACAACTCTTGGCGCATAAGCATGTGACCCTTTTGGTGGCATTTGCAAAGTATTAGTTTCTCATAACTCCAGAATCCTTTTTCCTAAAGAAAAAGTTACCCACCCAGACACCTCCCTTCTGAACACTTCCACACAAGGTATTTCCTTACTGCAAACATTATTTATTATGGAGCCTTTCCTAGGCATGAAAAACACAGGCCAGAGAGGATTATAAATCCTATCACCTGACAATTTTTTCAATTACTGTGCATGTTAAAATGATGCTACCACAAATAGGTTGCAAGAGATACACTGGAAAATCTATTAACTTACTGTAAATCTGTTTAAGTTGGGAATTCACGCCTTGCAGAATTTTACCATTAGTCCTGAGAATTACTTTATTGCTGGACAGGCAGGGCACAGCCCATGAGGGTCATTTCAAAGACGTACTGCACCATGGCCTGTCTAAAAAGGCCCTGATCCAGGTATTTAATGTGTTAGTGAGTCTTTGAGTATGTGCTTGCATGCTTCCCTCTACAGAGATACTCTGCTGAGTAAGAAAGGGCATCACCTTTTTCTAAACCTTCACATTGCTTCTCCTCCCTTCCACAGTCTCCTCTTGCAGTGGAAGCACGGACATATTTGAGTGGTTACAACAACGTCTGTACAATTACTCAGTTGCTTTGAGAATCAACACCTGATTTTTTTTTTTATATCCATGGAAAAAAATCAGGGGGGAAAGAGCTCAGGTTCAAAGATGAGATTTCTGGTCTAAAGGCAACTGCCTTCCCTACCCCAAGCCCACGGCTGTTCAATGCCAGGAAGAATGTTTCCCTTGAAAAGCCAGTCTTCACTGACTTCTTGTCAAGAATCAAAAAATTCATTTCCTGTGAGGTCTGCACTTAACTGACTGGCTCAGGCACATCAGAGATGGATCCTTCTTGATAACAGAGTAATGGGAGTTTTTACAGCCTCTAGAGACAGAAAGAGGAGCCAGCCCATTTTCCGCTATCTGAATTGATCATTTGCTGTTTGTCCTCTGAAGGCATCGGCGAAGGAGAGCTCATGGACTGTCAACATCCACCACGGCTCAGCCGCTGCACAGCCTCCCACACAAGCAACACGGAAGGGATGGAGGGGAAAAGGAAAGGAATTAAATGGTGGCAGCCCAGAGTTATGCCCACATCCCCACCGTGTCTCTGGAAGCTGTTTTGATCTGACCTACAGGGCAGCAGAAAGCTCAGATCTGTGTTCAGACCTCCCTCACCCGAGTCGTAGCTGACCTCGAGCAGCATGCAGCACCACGGCACAGAGAGAAGGGGAGACCCATATGCCTGTGTCTGGCACCGGGGGGGAAAAAAAAATGCCTCTCAACATGGATGAGGAAGGGCAAGCATGCTCTTTGCAGACAGTATCCCATTTTTATAGCAAAATTTTCCTGTTTGAAGTAAATAGCATTCTCCTACACACATCCTTGCTTTTCTTCAAATTTTTCAGCTTTTCATGTAAGACCCAAGGAATTTGGAAGGTCCTTTTCCCAAGGACCTTTCTGAAGGTGCCCCAGAACAGCCTCCCCCTGAGCCGGGACATCAAGGGCAAAGGACCAGGGCAGTTTTGCCCTAGCTGACGGGCAGTCTGCACCCCTTCATCTACAGATGCCCTCAGCCCCCTTTAGTGAAACCTGCAGCCTCTGTCCATAAGCTAACAGAGGGACCTTTGCAGGCAGGGAAAGAGCTGGGGCCAGCAAAGGAATAAAGCTGCTCTACAACATCCCTGCACCCACAAGCACCTTTCTGGAAAATACGCTTGACCACAGCCACATTGCAGCCCCATGGCCGCCCTCCCCACGTGCTTTTCCATTACAAAACACTTCACAGACGCCCTTCGTCTTCAGGGCAGACGGAGAAAGCAAGCGAGCAAAACCAGCAGCATCACCGGCGCAGAGAGGGGCTCAGCGCGACGGTTGCAGCCGGCTCACAGAAGTTGAGTCAAAGGCAGAGTGAAAATGCTGCCAGCAAGCAGACGGAAAGGACTTGCTCTGTTGCTGACACTTCTCCCCAGACATGGTCCATTCGCTTTGACAGGCTTTGGAAAAGCTCCTCCTGACTTCCAGAAGCAGCAGCTTAAAACAGGTCCACGCAGACATGGACCCATCCTTTCTCTAAAGCATACGAAGTTGGGCAGAAAGCACTCATTTTTCCCTTGCAGGCAGCAGCCCACTTTTCTATTGCTAAGCCCAAGATTGCGTTGCAAGCCTTCCTCCTCTTTCTGCTACTAATTTGATGGCATTTTACATGCCCAAGAGATCTAAACTGCAATAAAACCACAGTGACAAAACCAAAGCTGGCAATGGAAAAAGCAGTGTCTGCCCAGCATGGCTGTGCGGGGAGCATGTTAAAAAGCTGTCTGGAGCAAGAGTCATTAAAGTTTGCAAACATGCAGTTCTCTGCTAACTCCCCCCAGACCGCTTCGGCCCAGACAGAGAGCCCATGGACGCCAGGGCTGCAGAATCTCCCCATAAACACTTTCATTTTAAGCCAGTTTAACTGGAAAAAGGTCAAGACCAGTAACAGCGCAACATGTGTTATCGGTTAAACAAAGTTAGCAGCTATCAGTTAAACAAATGTAGCAGCTATCAGTTAAACAAAGACCACTTAGACACAAACCAAATCAAAGATCCTCTGTATTTCAGGCACCCAGATGAATCTCTAATACCCTAAGCCTCTGTGTTTTATGTGCAGTCTCCATGAAGTCTGCATTGGGTTTTTTTAATTGCACATGAATGTATTAACCATCCAGATAAATAGACTACAACTTAAAAAAAAATGGGTAACAACATAAAAATCTAGAAGTGTCATCTACATCTCTCCTGCCCAGAGCAACTGCTGTGTTTCTGATTTCCCATCACCCAGCGCCATCTGAATTATTGTCCTATTCGTATAGACAGCCAATAGACTACTTTTCTCCCCTGAAAGCTCAACTAGAGATAGCTGTTAAACACGTATTTAATGAGAAAGCTTGCTCTTTGCATGCTGAATGTTTTCATACCATGTCACTTAGCTATACAAATACAGTCAGGATTCAAACTGGTGTATTCCCCACTCCAAAAAGTGATTATTTGTAGCAAAATTTCACCTTTGACGAAGGCTAAATCTATTCCCAACCGCTGGAATTGCTCTCACATCTTGCACAATCTGTTGTTTTCCTGAAGCCCCAGCTTTGGACAGAGTGGATTACATAAAGGCCTCAATTTACAATTAAAAACCAAAACAATCCAGCCCTCGCTGCTGTGGGAAAAAGCTTGAAAATGTGACCTGTAGTGCTAGAAGACAAAAAAAGCAAAACCTCACAATGTATCCTTTTTCAAACTTACCAATTTTAATACCAATCGCATTGTTCTTAGGGCTTTAATCACAATTTCGTAATGCCCCGAGGTTATGGGAACTGAAAACCACATGTTTCCACTCAAATGAGACAGCAAAACATTTTGCACATTCATCTTTCCTATGAAGACACTCATGTTTCATCCCAATCTTTACCTCCCCACTAAAGCAAAACTTGTACCCAAGTCTCCCAAAGACTTACTAGCTTTAACTATGGGTGAAGTGCCACAAAAACCTCAGCTTTTTTTTTTCTCCAGAATGTCGGGGTAACCCTCCTCTGGGGGAGTCCCAACCTTTACCTTTATAAATTAACAAAACTGACCAGTTTTAAAACACAGGGGTCTTACTCTTCCCCATTTCCCAGGCTGACATGCAACTTATCCCCTGGACCTAACAAGCAGCAAGTAACCACAAGATGCTATTTCAAACGGCCCCAGACCACAAATGATTCCTCCCAAATGCAGCTCTGGATATTCAGAGGTGTTTTCCCCACAGGCTGAGCAGCACCGGAGCCGGGAGGGCACAGCCCTGACACCCCGAGCGTGGGCTGGGGCTGCCCACCCTCCCCGACACCGGGGTGCAGGTGGCATTCCCTGAAACAGCCAAATTGCAGCGTTTGCCCCCCCAGCTAGGAAAGGAAAATTAAGGAGAAAAAGCGAATTTCCTTTGCTCCTGAACAAATTATTAGCTACAGTTCCTGCCCTAAACAAAGTGTTGCTGCTGGCCTACGCATGAAAGTGATGCAAACTGGACAGGAAAAAAAGGAGAGTTTGGACGCGGCAGGCTCGTGTTCAGCAGTGGCAGTATGTTAGCCTGCACGCAGCAGAAAAAGCCGGGGGAAGAATTACAAGAAATGTTAAGGGCTCCTCTCTGGGCTTTGCTACTTCACATTTTCTGCTGTTAAAGCTGAAAATCCCTCATGCGTGCATACAGTTACTCCAACACCACCAAGCTGTTACGCTACTTTGTCACCCCCATGCAAACACCCCGAGCAGGGAGGCATGGCTGCAGCCGTAAGCAGAGTGAACTCAGGCCTCACATGGAAGATGTATTACGATAGAAATTCACTTTTGCACATCAAAAATCAAAATAATCGATTTCGTAGAGAGAGAGGTCAGCGATAATCTTGAAAGGTACTTTGACATGGATTTGACTGCACGCACCCCTCCTCCAGTGCCGATCCAAGGCAGACAAGGTCTGGCTTAAATACCCACCCACAGGAACGCCTTGGCTGGGCGCGGAGGTGACCTGCAGCAGCCACCCCAAGCCGGTCTCGGCCTGGATGGGGAGCGCATCCCCAGCAGCACCTGCATCCCCCACGCAGCCCAGGGAGGGAAGCCCTGCCGTGCTGCTCCTGCGGCACCTTCCTCTGCCAGAGACCTCTGATGGCCACCGCCCGCCAGGGAAAGGCTTGCTTCACTGGAAGTATTTGCAAGTTTATTTAATTTTTGGTGCTTTTTTATATGAATACACAGAGCATCACTTCCACTCCTCGATGTTTTTTGTGAAAAGGAACTGAGTCCCCACAGCTGGTTTCTTAGTATATGCGTCCACTCTCAAAGTTTTTCTCTCCATCAAGAAAGTGAACTGGACAGTAACATCAACTAGACTGTCCGAAAAAAGCAGGCAAGCAGAGGCTAAACTGCTTCTCACCCTTCACATTCCTGTGCAAACCCACTCCTGCAACACACCACTCTTCTTCCAGGCCAGGCCTGAAGTTTTAAAACCCCGTCTGCAGAGAGAATTAGGCTGGATTTATTGCAACACCTCCTCTGGACACTTGTAAAGCAATCTGAGAGCACCTAATGGATTTAGGATTTAGCTAAATTGGTGCAACACAATAAAGAGATTAAGAGCATGGTCAATCACAAGCAATTGAGTTAGCACATCCTTAAAAAGCTACCAGCCATCAGCAAGGTTCATAAGTAACAACCAAGCAGGGAAAAAGTGGAACAGAAGCGCGGGGCAGAGGTTGGCGTTTCCTCCAGTAGAGCCTGAGGGAAGTCTCTACGGAGCTGCACTGGGCAAGTGGCATCACAGGACCGCAGAGCTGCCCTCGCCAGCACCCACCATCTCATCCAACTTCCCTTCCCACCCGATACAGCCCTCATGAACGCTACAGAGAGACCGCGTTTCCCATGCACATACGACCACCACCACCACCAGCATCTGTCTGCAACAGCTAGCTAAGAAGCGCTCTCTCCATCTTAAATGCAGGAAAACTTTGGCACCACGATGCATTTGGTCCAACCTCAATCATATAGAAAGGAATACTCACTACATTCTTCTACTACAGGTAACTTTTGAAAAATGTATTCAAAGAGAGAATAAACACTAAAATAGCACATTGCTGGATGCAGACCCATTCCCACAGGTGACCATGCATGTTATTACCTTCGGGATCCAGCCAAGACCCTGTAAGGATGACCTCAAAGCCTCGCTTGACCTCACCACATAGTAAAAACACTACATGGGGCTGAGTCCAAGAGTTTCATGCACTCTGAACACGCCAGGTCCTTTTGAAGCTTGGCAAGGTACGCTTTTTCTGGCTTTCACTGCGTATTTCCACGTGCTTCCCAAAGTCCTCTTCACCTCCAGCTCTGCTTCAGCACACTTTGCCAGGGGATAAGGGGGGAATGGATTACACACCAGCCTCTCTGCCCATCAGCTGAGCAGAGACATGGTCCAGCAAGGTCTTCAGACAGTAGAAAGTGATTTAATTCGGGGAAGCTACAGCAGCAAACTATCAGCCCTTAAACAGCTTGGCACCACCTTGTGCCAGCTGCAGCACTTTCCAGCCTAATTTCCAAGAAAAGGCTCATGAACAGGTTTGTCATGAAACAGTCTTTTTTGTACTCCAGGAAAAAACATGCACCATATTCTGGTTTCATGTTGACGGAGGCTCTACACAACAGCAGAGCCAGCCTCTTCTTAGCAAACCTATCAATCATGCTCCTTCCTGCGCTATTTGTTTCCAAGCAAACAGAAACGCTAATAACCTTCCTCCTCCTAATACACTGAAACTGTACATCTTTAGTTCAAACAAGTCCTTTACTATTTCTGTTAGTCCTTACCAATATATAAGCTATCTTCATTTCAGAAGAAGCCATCCATATTCCACAGTTTCAGAATAATTGTTTTCCCGAGAAGTTCCAATGAAAGGTTTCCCCCTCATACAGCTCCAGTTCCATGTGAGAGCACAAGTACCCAAATAATTTGGCTATTGGAATTATATAATAATAGCCTTGCTTATTGTTTCATTTTGTATCAAACTTAGTGAGGCTTCCAGGCATTTACACTACCAGCAGTCCTTCCCTTACTGTAAAATCTTTTTTATTGACAATTCAATCATGTCAGGTTTGGAACAGTAGACGCACTGATTTGATCAGCTATCATTGGATTTACAATATATAAATGACAGCACCATATCTGGCCCGCTTCGCAAGCAGCTGCCTTTTATCGATTTATATTCTACTAGCAAGGAAGAAAAATTGCAGCACAATGTAGTGGTATAGTTTCAGATCAATACCAATTTTTTTCTTAATGACACGAAGGCCAAGATAAGGACAGCATAAGTCAAAGCCAGACAGATCAAATTTGCCCGATATCCCTTTCAATTACTGAGGTACACACGCAGGGATATGTAACATTAAAGCTGAGGGGAACATTATCAAAATGCTTTAAAATTACAACAGGCTTACAAGGTTGCCCAGCGTCCCCACTGGCCCTGGGAATCGTGATGGAGAACCTGGGGCTGCCTGGCTCCGTTGGCCACCACGCTGCCTTGCCAGCCCTTGATGCTTGCAGGCTGAGGCTCCCCAGAGAGCGTGCAAGACCAACTCCACTGCCAGGAGGCGAGGGACTCTGGTTTGGTACTAACAAAGTCAGCAACAGTCACGGTTACTGATATTTGCTTCATGGCCACGTCTTCGGTGATGCCCAACGTGCCAGGGCGCTGGCATGAGGTCCCTGGTACACTAAGTACCACCGAAGCATCACCAATGCAAATAAAAGGATGGGGCAAAAAAAGCAGCAAGTAGCATTTGAGTATTCCTCCTAGCTCTTCTCTTCAGGTTTAACCCTTCTCCTCCGACGGCCCAGGGGCAGCGATGGTGGTGCGCAGTGCCACCTCCCCACCCCTCGGCAAATGATGCACGGACCCCCCAGGCATCATTCTGAGGTGACCAAGGAGGAGGGAGTGCAGGTACGCAGTTGTTCAGATGCTGTCCCCCGCTCCGTAACAACCAGCGTGACTCCACGTCACCTACGGGATCGTATGTTTAAACTGGCAGCAAGAAAAACCCCTCCGGTGGTGTGCTGCCCTTCCCCAGCACACTGCACGGCCCGGGCAGGCACCACGCAGCTCAGGCACGCTTCCAGCCGCTGCATGAAGCACCAGCACAGGCTACAGGATTTTGGATCTCTGAGATAATGCATCTCTCTTTCAAGGTCCAACCCATCAATAACAGAAAACTTTAATTATTCCAGTAGTGCTAGCATTTCATAAATTCAGTCATTGCTTAATGAGAAGTTATGAGTGAGCCCTTTCTTCATTAACTCTTCTGCAAGGCACGGGAACAGAAACTTCCCAGCCTAAACCCTCCACACTTAGCTTAAATTCCCATTCTTAATTGGCAGCTGGAAAGCAGGGCTGTCATGATTTATGTGTCTTCTGCACTCCAAGTTTTGATAATTACAAGTTCTGCGTGGCTCGTGATTAATCTATTTGCACCATATGAATTACAAACCCAAACACATTTGGAAATGAAAATTCACACGCTAGCTCAAGCACAGGCAACATGACAGTGAAATGGGTGACAAAGTACAAATTAGCCCAAGGCTGCAGTCGAAACAACGGTGCCCAAGATCATCCCTGAAATCTGGTTTGGGAGATTAAAAAAAAAAAAAATTTAAAGTTTTCTCTCTCCTTGCTTCTTTTCTGGAGGCAGAAAAGGGCAAAACTTAGATAATTATTAATTTATATGACCTTGATGTGTACACATCCCTCATCTCTTTAAAATGCATTTAGAGCAGCTGGTATAAAAGCACCATTTAACCAAGGTGTGTGCACATGCACACAGTTAACAAGAAAACACATTTTGTAGAAAGGTAAGTGGGAAGGAAATGAAATTACTCTTGCTGATTATTCCTGTAAAATAAAATGCCCCCCCTTTCCTAACTGGTGCAGTCTTTTTGGGTGTTGTGAGCTTGCACGCGGTGCTGACCACTGCAGGATGACAGGACCAGCTTCTGGCCACAGAGCCCGGACGGAGGTGACCGGCCCGATGGGAACCTGGGTGACATGAACAGGAGTCCCCACAGAGAGGAAGGTGGGACGGCTCACCCCACCGACAGCCAGCGCAGCGGTGCCCCTCGGGCACGAAGGGGCCGGTGGTCCCACCGCGCGATACCCCCACCCAAGCACACGCAGGGCAGGGCGACCATTCCACAGCTCAACAGGGTCATCGCCGTTCCGCTCCTTGTCCCGTTTTAGGTGTCGCCGTGTCCAGTGCTAAGATTTCCAAAGACAAATGGGAAACTGGGTCTGGCTTCAGCAGGCACCGACAGCCGACAGCCTTCTGCAAAAACCCCAGAAACACAGGGATCAGCCACGTCCCTAAGTTCTTTACCTCGGGCAGCTGCAATCCAGCCTCAGTGCTCACCATCAGTGCACCTAGAGATTACAGACAACCGTTTCCAACTTATTTTTCAGAGAACAACTTCACTATAACATACATAGTTATAACTATAACATAGTTATAACATAACATACTTTTGGGCTAATGCTGGGTTTTTTTCCTCCCCTTCATTTCGAGATCATTAGAATCCGTCCTATAAATCAGAGTGTCCTTTCAGTGCAATTACTCTGAAAAAAATGCCATGCAGCAGTGAAACTTTTCATTTGACAGTGGCCACATTCCAAAAGCAACTGGAAAATGTTACTTCCACTCCGAAAAACAAACACGAATTTTTAATTGCCTAAAAGGACAACACAATTTCCAATTCTGTTGAGCAATTACTTCTTTGGAATAAATATTTATTGATACCTATATCCCACCTACTTAGTCATGTACTTTTTTAAAAATATGCACATTTTAAAATGGGTTTACTTTTTCCTCCATCATAAAAAATGCAGGCTACATTTCTCATTCATGAGGGTTTCATTTTTAATCTGCCATCTCAGATAGGTTTGGTCTGCACTTGTGGCGAGGACAGGCATGAGAAAAATAAAACTTTACTTTTAGAAGAAAGACTGAAAAAAAATGAAATAAACTCTAAGTCCCCCCACTGCGTTTGCCTCAGAGAATCCCACAAGTCCTTGTGGCAGCAGATGCAATTTGATGTTCATACCGGGTCCTTGAATCTCATTGTTCCCAGAGCACATTAACCTGACATTTAGAAATATTGGTTTTGAAAGTCATTCGAACATTAAGAAGTTCCTGGCTATATCTGATCTGCAGGGCAGCAACAAAAAACAAGGGTGGTAATTAATTTCTCCCCCCTCACAAGAAAAATAAAAAAAAGCCAACCTCGAATAAAAGCTTTCCCTGGAAAATGGCAAAACGTATCCCATGAACACAGCAGCAGAGATATATGGCAAGTGCCGCGGCCGCGCCGACTCTCCATTCAAACAGCGTGTGCTGGGGAAGACGGCTCTTTCCTGGGTTTTGGGGTGCCCCTTGCATGCAGAGCACACTGGCGTGGGCTCCCCTGCTTGCAAACTCACTGCAGCTGGTTGTTAAAAGTTCTGCTGAGAGGCGCAAGAACTCATCATCCGTGCACCAGCATGCAACACAGCAAAAGAAAGCATCCCAGCCCAGCGTGCTCAGGAGCTCCAGCCGTCATCTGCCTCGACACGGAAGGAGCTTACCCCAGTCCAGGGCCATGCAAGGGTTTAGTGAGATGCTTGAGCCCTTTATTTTTAAAGGGTTTCTCCAGGATTTGTCCAGCTTCTGGAACCGCTGCCCTGAACACAGAGAGAAGAAGTTAAGCCACATCTACTACATGCAAGATGGCAGTCAAGCATCTACTCCGACAGCTGAGGGCAAAGCAGTGCCACCCACAGAAGGCTGAGGGAGCATGCACTTTTGTACAGAGCAGTTAATTCCCATGGGACTGCACTGCAGGAAGGGCTGATGGTTCATTAAAAGCTTTCATGTGATTTCTGGATTCTTCCTCTCCTCCCCAGGTACCCCCATGCCAAAGTATTACAGATAAAAATTACCGCTAAAACAATTTATTAACTAATAAAACAGCATTAAAACAGCTAATGGCATTTTGCAAGAATCCTGACTGTCTGATAATAATAAAAACCTAGTGTGGAAGGTTGCAAAACAACACTCCAAAGTGCAAGAAGGACAGACGCCTGGGACAGACCCAGGTCTCATACACATCCTCCATCTCTCCCTCCAGGAGGACTTCAGCCCATTAAACTCTGAGCCCAATTCCTAACCCAGGCAGCCACCACATCGATCATGGGGCATCTGCGGCTGCCAGCTTTAGCACAGGAGACACCAGAAATCATCCCTCACACAGGAAGATCTGTGTGATGCTTTCCAGTTGCATCCTTCTCCCTCACTGGTAGGGAAAATGTTCACTTGACCCATGCCCAAGATCATCCCACCTTCGAGCCCTTTCCTGTCCCCTGCTGTTTCTGCACCTCTCCCCCAAGAACTCAATTCAGAAGCCACACGGAAGACTCTGCCATGGGGAATGAAAATGCAACATGTCTTTCATGCTCTCACAAAAAAAGGAGGAAAAACAAAAGTCTGGCCCCTGTGTTGCCACAGGTCTGAGGCATCATTCACCCAGCCTGCTTTGACTGCATTGTTGCAGGCCTTTCTGAACAGGATGGTGACCCTAACGCTGCAGGTTGGCAAGTGCAGATCTATTGCATTTAAAAATAAATGTTTTGCAGTCTTGCACTGATGCCAGGGTGATTTTTATCACCTACACACCAAAGAATGCCCAGGGCTAATAAGGTGCTAAGAGAAATGCTGGAAACTTGCCTTGGCAGGAATCTCTTCCTCATCCCTCCACAAAGAGCTCGTGGATCAAATGGCAGCCCAGCAGTGCTGTAGGCAGAGGTCTAATACCCTCTGGCTGCAAAGCGGGGCTCCAAGCGCATAAGCTGATACCTGCCGATTCAGCACGGAGCTGCCGCAGGGAGAGGACAGCCATCCCAGCTTGAGGGGCAGGGGCTGTCCCCAAAGCCCTTTGGCCTGCAGCTGCGAGGACAACAGAAACGGGGCGCAACATCAGAGCAGCCCCCAGGCTGCTCGAGAGCACACAAGGGGCTGAGCAGAGTGGGATAAAAGCAGCAAGCCAGCAATTGTTAGCCAGTTATTGTTCTCAATGGGGCAATTTTTTTTTTTTTAAAAAAAAAAAACAATTTCTGAATGCTATTTCCTGGAAGACACCCAAGGAGATACTGAACAAACTGAATTAACAATCCTGAATTAAAGCTCCTGTAGTTCTTCCTCTCTGAAGGTCATGAAGAGACTTGTGCACGTCTGTCCCCCTGTGGTACCTACACTCTGCCCCCAGCCCTGGGACACCTTCAGGTTATCAAAGGACCAGAAACAAGAACAAGCAAGGTGGGCAAAGATGCCTTCAGCAAAGAGGTGAGAACAAAATGAGAGGAAGACAGCAATGCATGGCTGGGTACAGGAGAAAGACCAGCAGCAGCAAACTCTGTGCATCTTGCTCATCCTCTGCCTACTCACGGAAAATAGACATAACCCCACAGCCACTTCCATCTGTCCTGCTGCATCACGTTACTTACAGCGCTGCTAACTGTGACCTGTAATTGCAACTAGTAATTGTTTCCTCTGCTTCAAGCAGGAGAGGTATCAAGGAACTTTTATACAAGGGTTTTTAATCCGGCTTGTAGTCCCAACTGAAAACTGAACCCAAAAAGCCTCGCAAGCCAATGAACCCACGCTCTGCGGAGTCCACCCAGCTGCGCCTGGGGAGAGGGGACTTGCCTCCTTGGCAGAACAAGGCATAAACAGCCTTTACTCCTGTCGGCACACACCACTCTGCTCACAGTTAGTTTAATAGCATAATTCTTAATTCAGGCACATGCACGAAGAGTGAAACAGATATTGCGCACAGAAAAATGGTATTTACTCATGGAGACCATTGTTGCAGCTGATTGACTAGAACTGTTCCCACTGTGTGCTCTAATGCTACGCTACTGACAGAGCAGGCATTTTCCTGCTTTTCTTACATTTCCTCTAAATCCCAAACAGATGGGTTTGCTGGATGGTTAGTCACCCAAATCTGCCACATTAGAATCAACAGGAGTAGTAATCCAGCCCAAAAAATCCACCTTATCCTTTACACAGTTTCTTCCAACAGACCCCCAGAATCCACCTCCGATACTAACAGGTGAGTAGTGCAAGACAGAATAGCTGTCCCAGACATCCCCAGAGAAGAGTTATTCAAAAAGAAAACATATGTTTTCTTCACTGAAAAAAAAAAGCATAAAACAGGAGTACAGTTTATTCACTCCAATAAACCCCATGAGCTGAGTTACCTCTGTAACCACAAGTTCCCACTGATGGATCCTCTCCAATATATTTCCACACTTCAGATTTGTTTTCCTATTAGGAAACAAAGGATTTAGGGCTAAAGCAGAAGTTTGGCTGCCAGCATTGCCTCTGTGTTCTCCATTATCAGATTCAGACACATTTTTTCTTACTGAGCTTAATGACAAACAGACTAGCTGTGATTGCCGATACCCCATCAACTGCTCTTCGCTGTGTATGAACACCCAAAGCCACCCTCCAAAGGAATATGCTAATATCTGTCATTCAGCTGAAAAGAAAGTGGACCTAAAACGTTAAGGACGAACAACCCCGTCTCTTTGGAGGGGGTCTGAAGTTGATGACTGACAAACAGCCACTACAAAAATGCATCGAATTTATCAAGATGAAATGCGCACAGACACAATGCCACATATGGGGCATTCCAGCACAGTCAGCCATCTGCAGGAAGAGAATATTTTAATTTCGGGGGGGGGGGGAAGGAGAAAGGGAGAGGGCATTTTATCATTTCCCCTCCTCTAATTTTGGTCTCTTGCATCAATTTTTTTACTAACAATTCCAACACAGACTACACATGCTTTGGTTTGAAAAGCTTTCTTCCTCTTATGTTACTGAAATGACGCTTCTTTTAAAAGGGGAGCTGTGATTTTGGACCAGCAGTCCCACAACCACCAAACAGCACAGGGCACAGGACAGAAGCTGTGAAACAAAGAATAAGCAACAACTTTTAGACAAATATTCTATTGTAAGCTCATGATTAGTGGGGCAGGTTATCCCTTCTCAATAGTTATTATTCAAGCAAGCTTAATACAGACAATTCTGTGATGCAAAAAATAAGGGGAGGAAGAGGTCGATGCTGTCTGATTTAGCAGACGTCTGGCTAGCAGACCAGCATGCAACAGCTGCCTTGTTCTGTGAATAGCTGCAGCCCAAATTACAGGCTGCATTCTGCTCTCTTACACCAGCCACATGAATGTCAATGTAAGTGGTATTTTGGGTATAAATCCAGACAAAGTTTGACGCAACTTTCCCCAAGAATTATTCCATTTTAAAGTAACTTTTCCCTCTTACACTTTCCACCCTGACCAACCCCAATGCTCCAGAGAGATGCAATTCTATTTCATACCCGCTAGTCAAAAAAATTTCAGACTTGAGCAAAACTGCTGTAATTAAGCAGCTTTCTGAGGAAGCATGACTCTGGTAGCACAAGCAGCAAAGCAAGGGCCTGCAGTCTCCGTTAAAATGAGCAATGGCTATCTGAAGAGAAAATGCTCCCCAGGATTGCAGATTCGTTCCCCAACCTGCATCAGCCCCATCGTCCCTGGCAGGCTGTGCTACTGGGATTTTTTTTTTTTTTTAATTTTTTTTTTTTTAATTCTTTTTATGGGATACCTCAGTTAAAACGTAACCACAGAGAGTCCCTTCAGCACGTGAAGCGCAAGCATCTGTCAAAGTGACAGCAGAAGCAGCGTAATCCCCTTTGATCTGAATAAACCAAATTACAACGTACGTGTCTCCCGGCCGCTGCCGGCTCTGACGCGCAAGCGCTGAACCAGAGTTCCCTGCGCGGTGAGGCTGGAGCCAGAGATGCTGCCGTGCTCCCAGGAGCTGGTGAGAGCACTTCGAGGGGCACGGGGCGGTACGCATCTGGCCACCCCTCCACTCTCTGAATGCCGTCACGGCACAAGGGGATTTGGCAACAGGCTGAGCAAGCTGTGATGGAGAGGCAGGGGAGAGTCTGGGATCCCCCTCGGAGCAGAGCCCCCCATCAGTGTGCCCTGAGCCCCCTTGCCAACAGCACACGCAGCGGACGCTCCCCAAGGCAGCAAAGGTACAAACAAGGCAGGCTGAAGCCTCACTTGGTGACAAGATCAATGCAAGTGGAGAGTGGGGAAAGCAGCTCAGAGGAGAGCTGGGTTTAGGACATACAGGCATAACGTTCTGCAGCAGAGGGGTTATGGTCACGAAAGCCTGTGCTCGCTGAGTGCACACCCAAAGCAGTAAAAAAAGAAGTCATTAGGCTAAAAATTAAGACTATTCAACAAAAACAAGGCAGACTCATTTTATTGGTCTCCTGACATCTTTGACTGTATTCAAGACTGGGTTGAGTATTCAAGCCTCTCCCTGCAGTTACCCAGGCTAAGCTTTTGTTCGGGGAAAAAAAAAAAAATCTGCCTTCATTAATTGCATAAAATTGGTAGCAAGGACTTTCTTTTTAGCAGCATACCAAGTGTTGTAAGAAAGCTCTCAAGTGTCCGAATGGAATTAAATGATCTTTTTTTAACAGCTAAATTTGCAACAGCACCTGACTTCATGAACAGTTCACTAATTTCAGGAGAAATGCTGAAACTTCTGTGCCACTGCAGGCTGGAAAAAGCTTTAGTGCTGTTAGGAGGCCAACTGGGGCTTGGTATGCAATCTGCATTTTAAGCCATGGGAATGACAAGCTTTGCTAAACCCTGACCTTGACAGCCGTTGTGCGTTCATAAGGGATTTTATCTCAGTGTCATTCAATGCTTTATAATTATCACAGCATTCAACCGCACCCAACTAGTTACCATGTTTATTTGTAGCCTACATTAGTTAGTTATTAGAGAACATTTTTTTTTTAAATCCTTCAAAATGGATAAAGAACAACCACCCCTCCACCTACCTGCAAACCAAGATAAAAGAGGAGGGGATGGCAATACCAGCAACCCAAGGCCTCAGACCACCAAAAAGAGGTGTTAGATTATTAACAGAATTTCTGTCATACGCTTGTCCACATCCCATAAACTTAAAAACCTTTACTTTCGTTGCAGAAAATTGGAAGGAAAACTCACAATCTTGTGTAGCCAACTCACTCTGGTGTGCCAAATTGCCACTGAAAACGTAGCGCCCAGGTCTCTACACGATGACAATCAACGTTATCTTCTTGTGCCTCCGTGCAATTCTCTGCGGCTGCCTCCTTCCCCCGTACAAAAACACAGGGAAAGCCCAGCGTGCCGACTGCAGCCACAATAGCAGGGCGAGGAGATGCACTGAACAGCAGCGAGCAGGACAGGAGCTCCAAGCCACGCCTTGGGGCGGCCACCACTCCCTCCATCCAGCGCCGAGCAATTGTTTCATATAATTAGGTGTAAGTGATATTTATGGGTGGACATTTTGGGAGGTCACTTCCTCAAGCCCACCAGAGGCTGGTGGGAGAGCTGCTCAGGCATGATGCTCTAGGATCAGACACAGGGTTGGGTGCCAGCTTGCTGGTCCTTGCTATGGGCCACCCAGGGTCTCACCCAAGGACAGATACAGGACATCTGCCTGAAACAAGACGACAGATTGGACATGCTTTACTTCCACCATATTACTTCCTTTCCCCCACAAAAATGTATATTTTTAACATATTCCTTGCAATACAACCGAATGAGACAAATCCAGCTGCTATCAGATTCTTTTGTCAGTTTTTTCCCCAGCAAAACACAACTATGCATGAAATACAATTCATCGCATGGATTCTGTGCTGTGCCAGGAGGCAACCACAAATCCAGGCTTCTCTCCTGGCTGTGATCAAAGCCTCTCCAGTGATGAGCCAGGACAGACCCACAGTCATTCCACAACAGCCAATGTGGAGCTGTGAGCAGAAGTGAGCTGCGAGGTGTTCGAGTCTGAGATCAAAACAAGTAGCAGTATTGGGAAGTTGGGTGTTTTTCAAGTTACCATTATGCATGCTGCACAAAAAAGTGAGACAAATATGAACACTAATATATTTTGATTATGAATTAAACAGAAGAGAAGTGTGCTCTTCAGAAAGGAGTGCTACAGGAAAGTAAATAATGAGTCACATAGCTAGAAACAGGCTTAGATCAAAAAGATGTTTACAGACAAACTAGACAGTTCAGTGCAGATAAGTGTAGAGTAATGATGACTTTGATGAGTCTTTATCACGCACACCTCTGTGTCAATGACTGCAAGAAATAACAAACACAAGAGGAAGGCTCCACTGACACTTGTGTACATCATTAATGAAGAATGAGAAGTTGGAAACACAAACATCCCAATGCTGAGAACAAGCACGAGGAGGCTGCATTTATGGAAACTCTGGGCAGCCCCAAGGTAGGAAATGCACTCCACAAAACAGACAACCTTTGAAATGTTCATACGTCACCCCAAATATCAAACACCTTTGCATTAGTCATGCATGTTCAAGGCATTGCTCACTGGAGGATGGTGTCAGAGGCAGAAATTCATCACATTTAATGATGTCAGGATGAAGCTTAATATTTCACAGTTATGTGCATTTGGACATTACTATACCCCGTGAGCCTTATATGCCCTAAATCATTTTTGTTAACTCATGCATTTTGCACATGGCATCTGGTAATCACTTCAAGCTGGCTCTATTGGTTTAACTGGTGCCCCCTGTAAACTTACTGACCCACATTATTATTCAGTAAGTTGAACAGAAAAATTCATGCGCATGGACAGCACCAGTTAAATCAATAGCAAATCACCTCCTCCTATAAACCCCGCAACTCCGTGAGTGGATCAGAATTTAGGCAAAAGATGTCTCTGAAAACAGCAACACACCAAGGCAGAAAAACAGCAACACTATTAAAAAAAAAAAGGGGGGGGGGGCAGTGAAGACACCATGATAGAGGAGAAGGAGGTAAATGCAGGAGGTGCACACTGCATGAAGCAAAGATCAGTATCAGAGGAGAAGCCAGTCCTGGGGCTTACGGAGGTGCACTGGGGCAGTGCACTGAGCAGCATAGGTAGGTAACTTAGAAACTGCAACCCCTGCCCTGAGAAGGCAGCGGACCAGATGAGCTCCAGACATCCTTTCACAGCTTAAATTATTCAGTGAATAGACTGCAGAGGTCATATCTAGACAGGAGGCTCCTAAGGGGCAGACTTCCCGCCCCTGCTCCCCCCGTATACCTCTGTTTAATGCCCAGCAAGGATCAGAGGACTCAGCAACTCCATATTCCTCCAGCAATTCACTGCACCAAGCTTCTTGCACCATCTCCCACATTTCTCATTGTATATTCACTGTATGAATTTTTTACAGACTCTCCCACCACTGAATCACAAAGCCCAGTCCAGGCTGGGCCAGTTTGAACCACACTTTTTATTTGTATGCACAAATATAGAAGAGAAGCCTGCTGAGGCACAGCCACTCCTGAGACCAAGCACAGCACCAGGCACAGCCCTCCTCCTCCTCCCTCTGCACTGGCACAACCCTTCTCAGCACCCCACTGCCTTCCAACACCATTCAGTTTTCTGCATTTTAAAAATTCCCAAAAGATGGCACACACACAGATGCCTGGATGGCAAATTTATGCCAATTTATGACAGTCAGGTGGTCTTCGTTTCACAGCTCCTTCAGAAGTAGACCCAGGACCCAGCAAGAGATCCACGGATTAAAACCCAAGGCTCTAGACAGAACGAACCCAGAGACATTTCTGCAGAGGGACAGCTACTTCCATGTGAACGAAGGGACCCAGGAAGCCTCAGAAAAAGGCAGCAAGGTTGACGCGTTCCCATGGGAGAGGACCCCAAAGCAGGACGCGAGCACACTGGGGATGCTGCCGGCAAAGGGCGCACAGCTCACGGGCAGCACGGCACACACTGCATCCCAGAGCCCTGGTGGGCAAACAGGGCTGGATCCGAGGACAGCACAAAACCTGCGTGCCGTTATCCTGTACGCTAAAACTGCCATCCTTAGTTAACGGCATTTAAAGAAGGAAAGAAAGCAGCCTCAGCATAAAACAGGATTAGCTGATTTTTGCAAATCTTCCCCTCCCTGGTCTTATTGCTTAATGAATACCAGACACCAAAACTCCCAGAGAGGGTGGTTATAAAAGACACCGCTACTTACAGGAAGCCATCACTCCACCGCCTGCACCGAGGGGCCGGGGTGCAGCACAGCACCCCAGGCTGTCCTGGGGCAGTCTTAATGCTCCCTCCTCTGCTGGAAGAGGGAATTCTCCCAGGCCTGAATACTGCCTTGCTGGGGATGGGGGGAGGTTAAAAACACCTTTCAAATTTCTGGAAGATAACACTAGAATCCAACATCGACTCTACAAATTGGAGAGACAATTCAATTAGCTGAGCTGAGAGCCCAGGGAAGTCCTCCTCCACCAGAAGAGCAGGAGCCACACACACTGACAGACACCAGGATGGGCAGGAGCACAGCAGACAAAGCACCCAAGGCTGCTCATGGGCCAAAAATACACAAGCACAAGTGGTGATGCTGAGTGCCATATATGAAGACAGGAGAAAATTGTTCTGCTCTGCATCAGCAAAGGGCAAAATACTAACTGAATACCAAAGCCACTCTGCTGTGCCAGATGTTAAGGAAGATGCAGGAGAACTACAAGAAATCCAGAAGAAAGCTACAAGAATAGAGGGACTGGTTTAGGAAACAAACTGTAGGGTTCATACTAGACTCCAGTTTGGCTAAAGAAAAGCTGTTTTGAAGAGTGTTGATGGTGTTCACCCCGTCCTTTGTACTGCTGTCCATCAAGATCCAGTTTTAAACAAGGTTAAACAGCTGCCTCTCTGCCCCAGATGCTTTTGTCTTCTCTAACAACTCATGCCTAGCAGCTTTGTTTTTAATAGCCATTAGGGAGAAAGGGGGGGAAGAGACATTAACACCTCTCTAGTCTCACTCCTTGAACCAAAAGCTATATGATGGGTCTAATGGTATGAAGGACAGGGAATCCAGAGGCTAGCTCCAAAGTATCACCTCCGAGACCACACTGCCCCACCACCCAAAAAAAAAATGTCAGTATCTATTCGCAGACCAGCTTGTGAACACATCTTCTATGAGTAAAGACCTAGAAGAAATTATTCTGGTATTAACACAAGACATATGATGCAAAAGCAAAAGACAGTTTAAGTGAAAAAGTTGATTCTGGCCGCATCTCTTCCTTCCTCTCCTCCCTGAAAAAGCACAGCAAGGAGCAGGCTGGAGCACACGCACTTCCACCTCCCGGGGACCACCAGAACAATGCTTAACAGTTGTATTTGCTGACCGGTCTGTGGTAGCGCTTGACTCCTGGGACTAAGATGTTCATCTATCAGCCCAACTGTTGCCAGGCAGCCCCCAGGGACCACATCATTCAGTGCAAGGAAGTCACTAGAGCATCCTGGCTCTGTTCCTGGATATCACTCCTCTTGCAATAAAAGGCAGAAATGTCAAGATGTAAAAATCCACCTCAATACAGCTGACACCTTGGAGTCTCAGAAATAAAAGCTTGTTATTAGAAAGCTGCCATGTGAGCAATGACAATGCAGTGTTTGCACCGTCTTTATACAAAACATGGCTTTCTGGGATTTCCCATCTTCACACATCCCCCCCGCCCACAGGACAGAGAAAAAACTAAACTGTTTTAGAGTTAAATTCTATCTAGCTTCTCCAAACACAAATGGCTCATCCATACTGCTGGGTGATCTGAGCCAAGGCACAAATCCCTGTGCTAAACTGTGCAGGCTAGCCTGCACCCAGACCCCAGATCAAGTGCCCCTCTGCACCCTGCCTCCAGGAACCATCTGATTCACTTCAGTCCAGGGACTGGGAACAAATGACGATATGGGGTGTGAACTGGGGTACCACCAGCCTTACGCAAAAGCAACACAGGGAGGAGTTAAAAAACCAAACAAACTATCCAGACAACAGCATAGGTGCACCCACAGCTGCCTTTCACAGAACTACTGACAGAAATCTACTTGCAAGCAAGTAAGAGCACCAAAGGGAGCATCCAAAAACCCAGGAGTGTCAGCTACAGTGTTAACTCTCACATTTAGAAATATTATGCAAATTATTACATTGCAACAACACCCCCCCCCCATCATTCATAGCCACGAGGAAGAGGCCAGGCATGCTCTGCCTCATTGGTTTTACTGTCTTTCTGGTGGAAAAACGTTGTTAAATGAAAGTCTGGGGGTGGTTTTGAGTGCAATGCCAGTAGTTGTCTGAAGTAATTGTTACTTGTCATACAAATTTTATCTAAACAGCAGCAGACTAGCATTTACCAGAGACATACACCCCTGGAGATACACAAACACACAAGTACACCGTATGGTAAAGTGGTACCTGTTACCTGAGCTACTGCACACACTCACTTACAAACATTAACATCTTGGTTACAACTCATTTGTCGTCTTTACTGCCCAGCTACACTGGACAAACAAAAAAATGACCTCATGTTATGCTAATTTAATCAATATTTCATGCAAGGCAGATACAAGTTGAGATGGTCTGTCCATATGCAAATGTGAAATATAAAGCAAAGTTCCCTTTAGCACACAGTCTGGCATTAGCAAGCCATTTTATAGAAAGGGAATTTTCAGTAAATTGCACATTTAATTTCCATGTTATGGGAAGTGGTTTCCCTTAGTTCTTCCAGCAGTCACCTCCTGCTATTAATGACCACAAGCAATGCAGTGACCCTTATAACGTCTGATTTCACAGCAAATATTTTAATTTCTGAAGGTGAAATGTGAGCGGTACTCTCCTATAACACTTATCTTTATGGCTCTCTTAGTTCTTTAGAATTTATAGTCTCCACTAAAAGCACACAGAACATAATTGAAATAGATTTTCCAAGATATATCTGGATTATTTTAACCTACCTTTCCTTGTTAGCCATTTATATTATCTTATTCTAACACAGGAAAAAAGTATTTTCACACTAAGAGCTTCACCAGCAGCTTTTTAAACTTAAAAAAAAAATGTAATGGCTTTTTAAAAAAAAAAAAAAACATTGGTTCTGGCAGCAAAGATTTTCAAAAATCAGGACTTGAGGGAGGGCTTTACAGCCCCAACATTTTCCTATTTCATCCAAATGGATCAGTCTCTCAAAGGCATTAATGCTTCTTTGAAATTATGTCTCAAAACAAAATGTGCAATTTTAGAGACCCTAGAAAAGTACAAACATGACATTATAATGAGAGTCCCCAGCGCATGGAGAACAACTGTGGTCCGAGTCAGCCCTGAGAACAGGAAAGCATTTTCCAAAAAAATCTTTCCTGCTTATAGGAACTCCACTGTGCTCTGGGAGAGATCGCCACACCTCCAAGTTTGAGGGTCCAAATGGACGAGGGCCCAGCAGAAACAACGGAGGTGAGTTTAATCTTGCCATTAAGTAGATGGGGGACCAGAAAGCCCCTCCAGATCCCTCCACTGTACTACGTCGCATCTGTTAAGCCAGGGAGACACTGCATCGTCAAGACTGGCTTTGCAGTCTACTAACCTTCTCTAACTGTTTTTCTTTGTTGTTTTATGTGAGTTTTTTCCTCCAGAATAAAAAAATAGAGACAAAAAGAACAGTCTGAAGAATGAATGCTTTTTCCAGTGTTATCACTGCAGCAATAGGCACATATGGGAACTCAATGAGAGCTCAGTTCTGATTTATGTTTGATATTTCATTGAACTGAATTTTGCAAGAAAACTGTTTTCATTATTGAGAAATGGACCTCCCATCATGCAAAGGAGAGGGGGAGAATCAAATGCTTAAACTCTGCCTCATTTAGCAGTGACACGTTTGGAATGAACAATAGCGTCATACATAAATTTGCTTGTTTGGCTGCCACAGATATGAATTGTCAGGGCATTTTAGAACAAAAGAAATGACATGTCAAAGCAAATCCATGGTTCAGCTAATCAAAACGCCATGTTTTAAATATTCAGGTTGTTTTACACCAAAAGAAGGCATTTATCAGGGAGCATATAAATTGACAGGAAATGTAGAGCGGAATACAGACAAAATAAGGATTTTCAAGTATATACAAGAAATTTATTTCCCCAAGCACTTTATCAAACACCTCCACCTCCCCCCCTCCAAAAAAACCCCACCACCTCAAAAAGCATATTCTCTGCCTTTTTTAGGCAAAGAAAACATTAAAGCCACCTAAAGCATTTTAGCTCGCAAAGCTGGCTCAGCATTTTGCATTGCTCAGAATGACAGAGTTGGTCACAACATTTGTAAACAGCCCTTCCTAGACTGGCCAAGCTTCTTCCCAGTCTTTCCACTAAGTTTTATGCAGGTAATGGTTTTCGGCTTCCAGAGTTCAGAGCGGTATCGCTGGTAGGGAAGGGAAATGTTGGATACATCTGCAAAGCTTTAACTTACCTTCTGCTGGTAGTCTGGGGAGGAGGAGTGTGAGGGGATGCATTTGGTGTTTCTAACATATATATGTACTCTTTACCTGTAAGCAGGTAAAGGCATATAGATATCTTCAAGGATACCGCAGCAGAAGCTTACTTAGCTATAAAAAAAAGGCATTGGGCACAAAATGTTCATTTTTTGAGTCCCCTGCAGGGCTTCTGCTGCTTGCAGCCAGCCTCCTTGCACCCCTTAGCACAGATTCCATCAAGCCCTGTTCCCCCCCAGACCTCTCTGCTCCTGCCAGCCTGCGCTGAAGTTGCAGTAAAACTTGTCAGTGTTAAAACCTTATTATGCAGGCACGACAGCTCTCTGTGCTTAGCTGCTCACAACACAATGCCCGGTTGTGGAAGCTTAACATTATCTCTTAAGTTAAGCCCCATTCGTTTATCATCTATTGCCAGAATAGTTACTGGGTTGCAAAGAAAACACTCCAAAGGGAGGCTTTTACAGCAGTGGGTCTGTCTCCTGCTTCTCCGTGCTTGGGGGGTTAAATCCATCACCAGAGTTTTGTCTTTGCAATACAGACATGTTTCAGAGCACGTAAAATCCCACTAAGCCCACCAAAGATGTTGGTCCAGTTGCGAATCTCACCACTGCCTGTGTTCTGCAGCCTACAAACCTGCAGATAAGCTTCCCGGAAAAACATTGGCTCTCTTCTAGTCTCCCACAGCATGGAAAGCCGCTACATCCTAGAGGCACAAAGAAAAAGCCACAAAAGGTCATACCCAGACTTTTGAAGAATTTGAGGAGCTGGGCCTCACAGTCCATTAACAAGCTGGGAACCTAACAGATTAACTAGAGTTCAAGAAAGCGCAGCTGGGGCCCATCTCCACAGAGAAAGGAGCAGCATTAACTAGCTGCAGTATTGTTTGCCATAAGGAAAACATACCATGCCATCAGATACTACGATTATCACAGTGTTCTTCTGCATCTGCCACTTTTAGCCCATCTTTCAGCAGGTCCCAAAATCACTCCCCTACCAGGCTCCTGACTGACTATCTCACATGAAAAAAAAAAAAGTATTAAAATTATTCAGTTTACCAAAATCCCTGCATAAGACAAGTTTTTGCAAACCCACCCAAGACTTCTGATCCACAGCAGGTACAGCACCGATTCTGGTAGGAGGGGATTTGCACAGACTGCAGCCCCCAGCCCAAGGACCAGTGGATGTGCAAGAAAAGCTGCAGAATGAAGCTTCAGAATCAACAGCCACTGCCCACAGAAGAGACTTTTTGTTTGGGCTAATAGATCAGGGTGTCTTCTACAGGAAGCTTGTGCTTTAGGGTCACTGCATTCTCAATTCAGCAACAATAATTTATGGTAGTCTAAACTCACAGACAGCAAAGTGACTTCACCACCAGAAATGCCTTGCTGAATCCGCAGAAGAGCACGCACTGTAGGATCAACATGCCTGTCACCACACGAATGCCAAGCTCTCACAGCAGCACTGCAAGTTGCTGCTGATCTCCTCAGAGATTGAACTCCTGTTGCATTTCTAGTCAGTGGCTGGATTGGTAAACATTTAAGCTCAAGACTTAAACACCACCACCCAGAAAAAAAAACCACAGCCATAGATATTGCTACATTTAGTGCTGCTAGGCTATGATGTCAATTGGATTTGAAAATAAATGGTACTAGCAGCTATGTGTGCGAGTGTCTTATTTCTCTGATTCCCCAAGAAGCTGTCCTTTAGCAGTCTGACAAACGCGGCAATTCCAAATGACTAAACGCTTTTTGATCCCTTCAAGTGACAGCTAAAAGCAGCATCTAACACCTCAGGGTTTTACTTTGGATATAGCTGCAAGAAAAAACATTCATAAGATCTTTAACTGCAGCTATGAAGCAAAGAACCTTTTAAATGTTTCTTCTCCCCAGTTTGAATAACCAACATTGCTAGGAGAAAACCATCTCTACAGCCTCTCCAGCGAGTGCTCAGGCAGATGGCATGCCTGCTCAGGAGACAGCTTTTGTTTTCTGTACTTTGAAGAAAGGCACAGGGCTGAGAAAAGCTCTGTTCTCCGCATGACCAGAGCTCTCCTGCCCCAAACCCACACTGCCCAGTTTTCCAGCATCCAAACCTGGCACCTCTGCCTGAAGCATCATCCATGCAAACAGAGCGATGACCACTGATCTGGTGGGGACACAGAGCAGTACTTCAGCTGTAATGCAAAATACAGATTTCAAACACCTGCCATTATATATTGCAGCGTTTCATTATTTGCACTGCCACATACATTTCACTGTGGTACTTGATCTTCCGCTTTAAACGACTAAAAGTTCTCTGGGAACTACACCATTTTGAACCTGTCTCCCATAGAAGCAGTTAAATAACAAAGACAGCGTTGTAAGTCACCGTATAGCTATAATACAGTCACACTTCCTAGATTGGACTGGGGTTTGGACGAAAGATTGCTGTCTCCTGAAACAGTGAAGCAATGCTACGTTCAGAAACATTATTAGACTATTCAGTTCTTTATTAGTAGAGCCATTGAGATTTACAGCCTACAGAAAAGGGTTGTTCAATCAACAAGGAGCAACTGAAGTGAAAAAGCATTAATGTTACCACTGAGGCAATTATTGTAACACGATCACAATTCCTATGCATCTTTAATTTTTGCCAACACAACAGATTCTTTAATACATGGATCCCTGTTTCATTAAGATAATATGATTTGTAATAATAATATGAGGTGGGTGAAACAGAATCCAGTCTCTTAACACTTGAGCACTGCTTTCCCTCGGGGGATATCAGTATACAAAATGGGGTTTCCGGCAAAGTGCTTGTAATCTCAGAAGCCAGTGCACCTATTAAACACTTAATAGGGCTCCAGCAGAAAGACAATACAAGCGACTGACAGTCTCAAGCGAGATAAAAATCTCAGTCCCCCTCTCAGGAGCAGAATATGCTGGTTTAGTTCCATTTAATGTCTTAGCTACCTGGAAATCCAAACAGGCAAGAAAATGTCATCACCCTCTGAGGAACAGAGCAGCGATTCTCTGATCCTGTGCGGCTCCAGCAGTGCAATCTTGGGCAGGTGACCAGTTTGTCATGGGGAAGCCGATTCCCTGGGGCCAGTTCTCCTGCCCAGTGTCCCCGGTCCAAGGGTGATGCTTTCCTTTGGCAGTCTTGAAATGCATACCCAAAGGGATGGGAATGCCTTGATCCAAGAAACCGATCTGAACAACTACTCCAAAATTTTGTGGCTTATTTTTTCCTTCTCCTTTTTGGGAAAAGGAGGGGGAAGAGGGAAGCAGGCACCAAGAAAACAAGCTATTCTAACCAGAACACAAAAAAGAAGAAAATGAAGGAGATTTCTATTAATGGAAAAAAGTCTACTGCACTATAATCATTACTTTACTGAAAGATCAGATCCTATCAGGACACTGGTTATCTCCATTCATCTCCTAATGAAAGCTTATCTGAGAACTATGGAAAAGCTGGTCACAAACCCTAGACCTACCACAGCACAGAGTTTTTGACAAACTTTAAAACTTAGAAGATTCTTCACTAAGTACTTCACTGGGTTGTAGAAAGGACTCAAACTTGTCAGGAAGAGACAGAAGCCAGTTGTAGCAGAGAGGGGAATGCTTGTGCCGTGTACAGTCAGAGCAATAGTGCAAGGGTACAAGCCACGCAGCACGTCTGAAATCCAGAGCAACGTACAAGAGAAGGGAAAATTGTCTGCGTTTCAGGATCAGTGCTGAGCTCTAGATGGAGATACTTACAGAGGGGAGGAAAAATAATCTCAAAGCACAATTTGCTCATTATGCTTAGGACTGCAGAGTGAACCTATTGGTTTTCTCACATCAGGGAAGCGGCAGCTTTGCTGACCCCCGTGCATGCTGCACCCCCCCACCGAAAACAGTCCTGTCCCAGGCCTCTTCAGGTCCCCTCTTTGACAGCCAGATTTTTGCTACGTGCAGACCTCTAACATGCTGCTGTTCTTGTACAAAGCCATGTGCTTCCCTTAAAACCCACACCGATGTCCCAGCACCTGCTTCGGCTCTCAAAGGGACCAACAGTCAGAGGGACGACATTGCGTGCAGCCCTCTGACCATGCAGGTATCCTGTCATTCACACCTGCATCCAGAGGGTATCATGCAATAAAGCAAGAAGGGAAAGTGAGAAGCCTGCACAAAACTCAGCCTTTCCCATGGAAACCCTCTTTTAGATGCCCTGTGGAAAACCCCAGCTCTGTTCATGAACCAGGTACCCAGGTGAGGGCAGCTCTACAGACATCCTCAGTCACGTTAGCTGGAAGACAACAGCTTGGGTTTATGAAAAATGGAGGCAGTGACATTTGTTTTTTTGCTGAAACAGATGTTTTTAGCTAACAGGCATTTTTCTGTCCAGCTCTCAAATTGATTTTTTTTTTTCCTGGATTCTCTACACAGTGCCACTGTTGCTGTGTTATACACTGAAATATTTACAAAGGCATTAAAATTAACTCTAGGTAGGACTTTGGAGAGCAGGGGAGGGAGGCTGAAAGAAAGCAGTTCTACATGTGGAGAAGAAGCTGTCTCCTTTCCCTGCAATCAAAGAAACAGAGCAACTCAAGGACCAGCTCTGAAGTAGAGCAAGATGAATGGCAACTACAGCAAGGGCCATAAAACCACCAATAAAAAGTAAGTTGCCATAAGGGAAATAACCAGCTCAACACCCCTCCAGCAAGGTAAGCATAATAAACTCACTCCTAACATGGGCATGAGGTTTATTTTTTCAGGTGCAACCTAAATACAAAACCAGGGAGAGATGCAGGAGAAACAGCACCCAAATTAAATTCCATCTGCTATGTAAATAATCCTGCTTGCTGATGGAATTAGTTGCATGATTTAGATCAACATAATCTGACCTTAAACAATGAAATTAACAGCCAAAAGCCAGTGCTCCCCCTTCCCTGGGGGCTACAGCAGTTTTTCTGCAAACCCCTTTCTCAGACCCTCAGAGAAGCAATTCTTCCTGCGCCTGTCTTGGCACCTGTCAGAGACCATGTTTTATTTTACTTTGCACCAATGCAAAGAGGTTCTAAATAATCTGGAATTAAAACGATCACAAAACATGAAAGTGCTTATAAGGCATTTCCACGTTTTCCTCGTCTGGCAAGTGAGTGGCTGATTTACAAGCCAGCTGTCAATACAGAACAATTGCTTACCTCATTTTACAGGAAAGCAAAAAAGTACTACAAAAAAAAAAGGCAGACTCGCAGTGCAGAATACTATGCAAAATTGCTTTTTTCAACATGGCAATGAGCAGCGTGTGTTCATCACTGAACTGTCAAGGAAAGATGCCTCTTTAGCTTTCAGATGAGCACCCAAGAGCTGGGAACTACTAAGCAAATAGCCAGAGACCACCCCAACGTTTCCAACGCAAAGCAGCGACCAGCATGTCCTTACAGCTGACAACTGGCCTTTCCTCTGAGCATCTGGAACCGTGCACTTGTGTCAACACAAAGCAGGATCCCACAGGCTCCATGCACCCTAAATGTCAAAGGAAAGATAATCCTTGCAGTTAATGTTTATCTAGGCCAGCACACAGTTACAATTCTCAAAGGAAAACTCAGGCTTGAAAGTGTGAAATGTTAATGTCTGCGGAGGGTGGATGGCAAATTCTTCGCTCCATTTGGAGGTAACCCTTGCTAAAACAGAAAGAGAATACCAAAAAGCTATTCCATACACCCAGGGACACCTCTGCAGTTTTCCTGAAAGAAGGAACCAAAATGAAAGCAGAAGAAAGCATCAGCGTCTGACCTTACAGCTACCAATTATATCTGCCCAAGATTCCGCTTATGATGCTACAGCAGATGGCATTTCTCTTTCCTTAAAGAAAACACCTATGCTTTAGGGAGCTGCATGCAAAAATACTGTATCAAGAAGGGCAAATCTAGCCTCGTGAGACACAAGGAACTGCCTTTCAAATCAGCATATTCAAGTTTGAAGAATCTGGCACTTTTCTGCACAAGGAAACCTCGAAACGGCCTTCTTACTATTCGCTACACCATGCTATTCACCACTCATCCCAGTGGCCTGCAACACAAACATCTTGGTGCATGTCTGGGTAGTGCCCCAGGGCAGCCACAAATACACATAAAACGTCCTGATGCAGTGAAGCACCAGCAGCAACAGATGGATGACCAGCCTCTACCACACTGCCCTGGAAAACAAACAGCTCCCAGTTACAGCTACAGCTCATTCCCCTACCACGTCCCCCGGAGGTGCCTACGTGGGGTCTTCCCCTCCAGCTGCCCCAAGGGGACACACCAGACCAACCCTGTCCTCATCCCTGACCAAGCACCAGCCCCACAGCTGCTCTCGCCCAGTGCTGAGGCTCCCCAGCAGCCCATTTTGGAGACCCCAGGCCCTACTGCAGCATTTTGTGCTTTCTTTCCGAACTGCTGCCAGGCAGAGGTTTTTGGCAAGCCCCTGGCTCAGCCCCATGCCTCCGCCACTTGTTCTTCTTCCCCAAAAAATGCAGCTGGCCATCTACTGCTCTCAGGTGAAGCCCTCTTTCAAGAGTCTTGGACTAGCCCTCATGCAGCTGGATGTTCTCCATTACTGGGCTGCATGAGGCAGCTGGAAAATCTACAGTTTTCACATCCTTGTCCAGCCCCTCTCCATTACATATGGCCAGTTTTGCAGCCCCATGTACAAGCGACACTGAGCAGTTTAGGTACACCGACTTCCCCAGGTTTCCAGCCCCCTGCTAGTGCTAACCAGCTCCTGTTTACTGAGCTGGTCCCTTAATCCGATTGAATTCTCCATCAACACTGCCCTTCCTAACACCCCTCAATCTGCTACACGACCTTGCTTGCTAAATTGCTATTAAGTGATTAAAACAAGACTCTTGCCTACTCCCCAGGCACCATGTCAAAGATGCGTTAAACTGCTTTTTTAAATTTTAATTATTTAGCTATTGCAATCATATTATACAACCCTTACCGTAATCATCCATTAACCTTTGGTTTTAAGTAATTAGCAGGCCTCTGCAACAGTAATAATGTTGTGTTCAAGTTTGTGAAGTTTGTTAAATATCACAAAGGAGGATGCAGCGCTGCCCCGTAGCTACATACGATGACAGAAGAAGGGACAGATTGGTACGAGGGGCTTTGCTATTGACGTTATGCAGAATGACTACACAGCTGGCAGAAGAGCAGTCAAACGCAAGCGCGAAAAGATACTTCCAGCCCACTGCTGAAGGGCAATCGGACAGTACCCCTAGCAGAGGTCAGAAGCCAGTACATGTCTCCTCACTGCTTGCAGGGCTGTGTTGGCCACCAGCTGTGTGCTGCATAAAGCTGTGGACTACATCCTCAGCTGGAGAAGTCAGGGCACATCCTACGAAACCAGTGACACAACAGCGCTGTACGCCTGCATCTGCCAGACAGCAAACACTTCAGCTCTGTGGCTGAAGGAACAGACCTTTTGCTATGAAGACACTCAAGCAGGAACAAAGCACGTTCCCCATAACAGAATGAAAGCTGCCTCCAAAAGCAACCTCATTAGGAACAAGACCAGCGGTGCACAAATAAACATACACTTCCATTTTTTGCAGCTGTAGTGACTAACTACATCTCCATCAAGCTAGACCAAACCTCCTGCATGCAGAGGACCTTTCAGCAGAACTGTTGTCATTGGCAAAGCTGCTAGAAGTGTTCAGGTGCACCTGTAGGTGCCATTAATATGCTATGGTCAATGAACAGCTGTCATCTTCTCTAAGCAAGTTAAGAGAGATCATGATAATATTACAGGATGCGGAGAAAGCAAAACCTACAGACTGACTCATGCAGCAGCAAGCACTGAAAAAAGTAGTCAGATGGCTGAAAACAGAAGTAGTCCCCTGTTATTCCCCTTCACCTCTTGGAGCCGGGTAACACAGACCTGACAAATGCAGATGCTGTAAGGTCCTGGGCAGGAAACCATTCCCGCATGGCATTCTCTGCATGCTTTTAGACTACAGAACACCACACACAAGGAAAGAGAGATGGGACACTTCTATGCAGTACTGCATTACAGTAAAGGAGAATTCAGCCCAATAAAACAGCCACTCCTATGCTACAGAGGTTTAAAAGCTTATTAAATACCTGACATAATACTCTGCAAGACAGTACCATAACGCATAAAAAAATATGATTATGTAGTAAGGACAAGACAACTGCATCTTGAAGGAGTAACTATGACTTAGACTAATATGTCATTACTAGTACGAAAATAAACAAACCAAGGACACTTCATTTTATACGATTAAGCATTTCAAAGTATCTGGGTGACACCACTGAACTAACAGACTACTCACTTTCCCATATAATTTGTTTAATAGGCAGCTGAAAGCATTAGAAAGACAAAAGCGAGGTTTTATATTCTGATCATTTACATTTTATCTATATTAACAATCAAAAGCATCATAAGCAGTGAAGAAACTGTTGTCAGATATGATTTTAACGACGTGCATCCTTTTAAGTGTACCCAGTGTTCCTCATATCATTAGAAGCAGAGGGAAAATTAATAGAATACTAATGGCTAAGCAAATTCCAAGTACGATAACTATTCCTTTTTTCTGTTCATGTTATCAGCCCATACTCTAGCTCCATTTCTTCTTGAAGACTGTTTGAAGAAATAGAAATTTGAATATATTGGCTGACTACTTAATTGTCTCCCATGCTCCACTACATCTGAAGGGCTACCAGAAACATGGTCAAAGCTACTCATTTCTAACGCCTTCAGGTTCTTCCTTCCCCAATTTTTTTTGCTGTGATGCTGAGACCACAGCTCTTCACATGTTCCTCATTACACCCATTTCTTTGCAACCCTTTTTTGTCCACACCCAACTGCTGTTACCTGTTTTACACTTGGATTGCAAACCCCAGAGAGAAGCAAGATCAGATACAACAGCACCACTATCCCTTATAGGGCCTGGGTACAAACGGTTGTGTGTGTATTTATAAGCCAATGCTACATCATTATCATTCAGGTGGACAAGTTGCCCCTAATCCTAGATTTCATCAAGAACCTACATCACAATTTCCTTATTCCTAAACTGATGCTCCTGGATGATCCCTTCCTTTCAAAGGACAAAAAGAAAACCAACACTGAAAAGGTCAGAAAGTATCAACAGGACAGCCCTTTGGTATTTTGCCTCCTCTTGTACTTGTTACTATACTAGATCTCCAAAAATGTTTACGAAGTGCACACATGCACAAAACCCGGCTGTTTTTCCCCCACCTGTTCCTCCACACGCTCCCAGCGTAGCACGCAAGGAGCGGCACGCGCGTTGCCATGCCAGGTGTATCTGTGCATCGAGAGGAGCGGAGGAACAGAGAACACCACTGAAGAGCAGAGGAAGTCATAGTCTGTTAACTGTAATTAGAGAAAAGACTAATTTATGAAGCAGATAAATTTGGGTGTATAAATTAGCTCTATACAGTAAGTGCACAGAAGGTAATGCCTTCTGAAGAGTTTACATCGTTCCCTGATAATCAACGCTTAATTAGATCTTTTTACCTTAATGCAGATTTTCTCTCTCCAATGTTACTACCGTCCTTTCACCATCTCGCCCTTTCCCCCTAACATTAGTGGCTTTGTCCTCTGACAAAAGCCCACCACAAAGGGGAAAGTGCCAACATAATTAATTTTTCAGTAAAAGCTAAGTTGTTGTTTTCTCTGAAACATTTTACACTTCAGGAAACGTCAGAAATGTCAGAGTCCATAAGCAGAAACAAAATCAGAGATCTGCTTCCCTATTAATACTGCATGACCTCCTCAAACATCTCACTCCGGGAGAGGGAGACAAGGCGCTCTATGGGGAGCAGAAGAGACAGCAACCACGGCTGAGGAGGGGAGGAAGAGCAGGGAGCAAAACAAAGTATTAGCCACTGGCAGGTTAGAAAAGCCAATTTAAAATATAGGGAACACAGAACCAAGTGCCTCTGCCTTGGGAGCGGGCTGAAAAGCTGGATGCTCTTCTGGAGAAGGGAATGCAAAGCCTGGAGGAGAGCAGGGCAGCAAGACTTGATCCCCACTCCCCAGTCGGTCTTAAATTCCTCTCCAACACCTCAGCATGCAGAGGTGGCAACCCAAAATCATGACTGTCTACAGAGAGGATGAAAGAAAAGTGCTGTGTTGACTCTACTTGTCTATTGGAGGGATCCCTTAAGCCTCCCCTCAGTGCATCACCCAAGGTAAGGCAAGGGGTCATCTTCAGAAATAGCATGCAGGAGTCGTGTTTTCTGTCCCCTTTCATTCCTGAGCTTAGCCACCGCTGTTTTACTGCGACCTCAGCTCCAATACATGTACAAAGACATCTCCTGGAGCCTTCAAATATATCACAGTGAGTTATGTACGCTTTCAGACCTCTACAAAAACACAAGAGGAGATATCTCTCTGCTTCCCCAGGAGAGCCTTGGCAGAAAGGCTCAGACACGATGGGCATTGGCCATGGAAGACACCAACCCCACTTCCACAAGAGTTTTACAGCCCTAAAGATCTAAGGGCTCAGGTCACCATCCAACTTCATCATTTTGTGTAGCTAACAGCTGGTTTTAGTACCAAGACCTGGTGTTATCAGGGCAAATTAGTTCCAATCCAGACTAACCCAAAAGCGTAGTTTTGGTACAACTTAAAAATGAAGTTTTGCTCCAGCCTGCTGGTGGCCTTTCCACTTTTTACTGCCCCATGAACCATGATCAGTAACGTTACTTGCAGAATTCAGCAGGTGACATCAGACTCAACTTGGGCTACTGCAGCATCTTTGCAGCTCGTGCCACCTAAAATGGGCTCAGCTCTTGTTACAGGTAAAACTGTCTCTTCTTTTCCTTCTCGTTCCATTTCGCCTCCTCTCCTCTGAGCACATTAAGGAACTCTGAACATTTTCTGGCACGTTCATAGTGTTTAGAGTCAAGTCCTTGTACAGGTGATAATTTCTCAGCCCATAAACTAAGTTCTTTTGCTGGATTAGTCCCCAAAGAGTTTAAAAAAATGGTATTGAAATGACTTCCATGCAAGAATATCCACACACGCTTTAATTTGCTCACACCGACTCCCACAGCATTGCACACATGAATAAAAAAAGGCAAGGCATAGCTATTCACAGGATCAGAACAAAAATTTTCATTACAACTGCATCAGCAAATCAGTAATAAACTCAAACTTATGAAAGATTTGGTTATGAACAAGATTTGTTATGTTCATCTATTACACAGACCGATTACAGAAAAAGAGCAACGTGGACACCTGAGAAGGTTTGCATGACCACAGCAGGCATTTCTCATGCAGATCTAGCTGTTCGGAGGTGACACATTCCAAACATCATATATACAGAGGATAAAAAGCCCTCTCACATTCTGCAAGCAAACGCACTCTAACTACAGCTTTTGAGTCCCTTCCAAATCTCTGAATGAATGATCACACTTCAGAACAGTACAATAGCTTTCTGCAACAGACATTTAGATTAAATATTATAACTGATTATAGGCAGAGCTGGTAGCCCTGCGTATTACAGTTGCCTAATGCTTCTGATCTTTAGACCCTATTCCTCCTTACCTGTAATTTTGCCAAGCTCTAACTATCTGGATTGCAACTTCGCGTGCCTTTTGTCTGCCTCAGGCAAATTTTAATTTCAACCAAAATGGTTCGACTGCTTCTGAGAACAAGGCAGAGGAGAAAGATATTTATTTTTTTTTTTTGCCTACAGTAACAAATCCTGCTGACCTTTTCTTTAATTAGCTGAAGCATTTCCCAGACTTCGAAACAGAACTCAACTTTTGACAGGATTTGGTGAAAGTCTGTATAAACATCAACTTTTTTTGGTCACAGTTTGGGGGTGCAGTTGAGTTTGGGGTTTTTTTGCTGTACTCAGACCCAACTCACTTGTGCTTTGAGGTGAGGGGGAAAGAATAAGAGTTGACTTTTTTGGTTTTCAACCTTGAAATCTCCTGCTTTTAAAAAGACAGCCCAGGTTTTGGTGCATAATTGCTCCCTTTAAAAACTTAAAGGCATAGCTGAAGTATTTAGAAGTTGGACACTGCTCCTCCAGCTCCTTGCCTTGCCAGCTCTGGAAGTCGAAAGATGTGGAGCGTGCAAAGCCAGCGTTAACCAGTGAGGCCGTACCCAAATCCAAGACCTACACCTTGAGTATATATTGCTACACTGCAGTGAACAAAATCAAAAAATGTCTTCATTAGGCTCCTTCTGAATTTCCATTTTTCTATCTGTGGAAGAAACATGCTAATATTCAGTGTTAAACATAATGAAACAGCACAAAAATAAAGTATATACATGCAATTGAAAATTTTGAAAAATTCTGTCCTTAAGCATCATTTGACAGCATTAACAACCAGGCATCAAGCAACGAGCAGAAAGAAAATGGCTTATTGAGGGATATTCACTCAGTGCCCTGACAAAAGGGAAGAAGCTTGCGGAAAAATACACATGATGTTATAATTAAAGGCTGTATTCTAATGCACAGCGCACAAAAAACCAAATCGAGGTTGCAGAGGTTGCCTGGTTTGTCATAACCTTCATAAACTTTTTACCCTCAATGTTCTTCTGATGTAGTTTTCTGAATGCAATTTTGCAGTCTAGCTGTTGGTGAGACAAATCCAGAAGAATCAATGTGCATCTGACCAAGTTACTTTCTCCCAGCTCTGTGTCTTCAAGATACATTTCAGGATCAAATATTTACTTACTAGTGAGTCTAATTATTTTTCATGCTTATGTCACAATGAAGCATGACAAGCTAGATAAATAAATGGTTTTCAACCTCTCACCAGTTCAAAGACTGCCTTCTCATTTGATGTGAAGCACTTGCTTTTATTTAATACTAGTAATGCAGCACACTTTACAGAGCATCTTCAAGGTAAAAATCTATGCAACCTACTAAAAAACAGCATTATATTGTCTATTAGTTCAAGAAGTAGATTCTGAACCACATCCATTAGAAAATGAACCATTTCCCCAAATGTCAAATGCACTGCTTATTCTTCACTGGTAGCAAAATGTGACATACAGGGTTACCCATATCATTTCCAGGCCGTTATCTAAACGGCCTATGAACAACGCAAGAGAGCGGGAGAAAAAGCAGTTTATCACCTCCAGCTTTAAAGCTGCTGCGAATTCCAACACGCAAGTGCCATCTCTCAGCAAACACAGATGAGAAGAGCTACTCTGTATGGAAACATACCTTCAATCTTTCTTCAGAAATCGCAAAGCTCATTCCCAAGGACAATGAAGGCTGTATCAGTGCAAGTGCTCTTCAAGGCAGACCTTTCCCCCCTTTTCTAGACTACCCATTTAAATGCAGGCACTTTCTTCATTTATTACAATGCTGCATCACACAACTTGCAGTAAGCATGTGACCTCCTGCTCACTGCAACGCGTGCTTTCCCCTCCGTGCCGCCCAACGGACGACGGATGCATCTCAGCCCATCTTAGGTCCCACCCCCAGTGGGGAGCTGCCATAGGAACCCAGCACAGCTGGGCAGATGTGAACCTACAGCAAACCCGGAGCGGTGCCGGGCTGTTCATATATGCACCAAACACCTGCAAAGCCTCAGTTTCAGCCTCCAGCAGATCCCACAGCAATATCCCACCAGCCCAGAGGCCAGTCATCCTCCTCCTGTTCTCCCCCTGGTTTCTACAGAGCATAAAGCCCAATGCACAGCTCACCAAGCAGCCACGCCATCCTCCTGCAGGACCACAGGCAAGAGTAACGATCCCATCCCCTAGTCTCACCTAGAACCAGCTTGCTGCCTAATCCTGCGATAGCCAAGGGTCAGTCTCACACGTATTGTTCATGTGCAGCCGTGGCAGTGCTTTTGCAGAGCTGGCTGTGGTGCCCTGCGCACAAGAACCGCACTGCACGCAGCCTGACAGTCAAACACCCCTGTCCAAACAGCACATACAGCTCTTCTGTAAAGAGGTGAAGGACCACCATTTATCACCCTGTCCTCCACAAGAGGCTGAGCAAAAGACCACCACCCAGTGCTGGGCTCTTGCTATTCCCTCAGGGTCCACCCTCCAGCCCCTCCCCACCCCACCCCCCCCAAGAAAAAAAAAAATAAAGTGAAATAAAAAAAAAATAAAGTGTTTTCAACATTTCTTACTGATGCACTAACAGCAGGAGCCAACTCCTCCTTCCAGCAAACATTTCAGTCATAAGAAATGCTGCGCAAGAGATTCAGTATTCTCCTCGTCATTTTTCTCTTTAGACAAGACTTTATATTTAATTTTTTTAATGTCTTTTCTACTCAAGAGGAGGCTTAGCTGCAGAGCCATTCACCAGCTGTGCATCCTAGCCCCACTTCTAGCCAGCTGAGGGGGGCAACGCATTACACCACATGTGAAAATCCTTCTCAGTCCATCTCAAAGACCTCCATGCAGCTCTCACAAGTACATAATAATTCCCAAAGGTTTCGTAAAAAGGTTGATCATGGCTGTGCAGCCGGACGTCAGAGACCGAGCACTCCCCTGACAAACGATAGCATAAATAACAATCTTAAAAGCCTCATCCAGAGGAAAGCTGTGCACCTAAATTAGCCAGTGAAGATTTCTCCAGTACAAATGGTAGTTCTCACCCTGCCGTGATCTGTGCTGCCATACTCAGCTGAAGGACCAGGGATACTATTTTCTTCCATTTAAAAAACTATTTGGAATTTATGAGCCAAATATTTAAGAACAATTGATAGCCCACTTACATAGGAGACTCAAGCAGCTTGAAATAATTTTGTAATTAAAAGGCAATAAAAGCATGTGTGTCATTTCAATATAATTCCTTGGAAATTCAGTTGCAGTTTGATTTTACTTTTTTAATGAGATAGATTCAAGAGAATGCACTGATCTGATTAGCCTTCACATTCTTTCCTCCCCCTTTAGTGTAAGCCAATCTCCTTACATGGATTACTAGGCCTATTTAATTTCCTTTCCCTAAAAAAAAGGAACATCATTCTTCACCACAATCATAATAGGAATTTGACCAATACAAATATGCTGCATTACTGCAATCTGTTACTCACCAATTTCCTCCAAAAAGAGTGAATTCCAAAGCTATGAGCTGTAATCCTAGAGGCAGCCTTACTATTCTCCACTGCTTTTAAAATTGCTTCTTTATGACACTCAAATCATAGATTTTCTGACTTGAAAATAACAAATTTGGGAAGAGCAACAGAATTTGTTTCCAATTGATCTACACTGCTGTTTGTTTTGCCTTCTCTCAGAAGGTTAATTTTTTTTATCTTCACTTTCTAACCAACAGGTTTACATTATTTCCCCCCTCCCCCAAGCACACATTCACATGATTTTTTTTCCCAATTAAGATTTTTTAAAAAAAAAAATATTAGCAGATTAAATATGCAGTGCTTCCTATGTTTCACCTGTCATAGAAGATGCATTGATTCATAGATGCATTACTTCATGGAAATGCATTTACTTTCACACATGACTTTTCACCCATCTCCTGTGCAGCACCAACTGCCACGTGCAAACCCAGTTGTCCAACTCTGACCCACCAGTGTTACATGGGACAAACGGGCCCAATCCAGCATCACATCAAAACCATGCAAAAAAAGCCAGACAGCATGAACACTGCAGCAATTACAGATTCCATCTAACCACTGCCAAATCCAGCATTGAAAGTTATTTAGCTCATTGCATAAATACACCCTGGACTATTTTCCTGTGACTTTTTAGCATAAGATTAGAACATGCCAAGGTACCACCATCCCATCACTTCCAGCCACTACAGCAGAGGGAAGGGTGGAAAAAAGAAGTCATTTCCCCACATTGGTCACCAATTTCTATTTTGTAGCAGTTTTGAACTAATCTGCAACGTAAAGCAGAGCTGAAAACATTCTTGGGCATGCTGCAACCAACTCCTTACTTCATTGTGGGCCAATGGGAATTGATTTTGATTCCCACCCTCCACCCATGCACCACCAGCCACAGCACACAGGTTGCACAGGAGCGGTGCTCAGCTACAGTGTCATTGAGACTTTTGGATCAAGGTTAAGAGCAAAAATATTTTTCCTTAGAAGAAAAACCTGTTAGGCCTATGTTTATCAGAAAGCCAGAAGGGTTTAATCTTCTTATTGGTTTAAAAAAAAAAAAAAAAAAGCCCACCACAAAGAAGGCAACAGAACCAGACAGTAACTATTGCATTGCCATTTTCAGCTGGGGAGAGCACTGCCAGTCCTGGGCACTAGCGAGACAAACACCATCCCTTCTGAAACATTAATAAGAGTTGGGGCTCTTTCCAATCGCCTGGTGGGATCTGTCTCCAAGATGCACTTGGGTCACGTTCCTCTGCAGCCAACGTGCAAGAGCTTTAATTTCAAAAGCAAAGCTTTTCATACAACCACATGACTCCCATTCCCAGGATCTTGCAGCCTATACTGATGTTTCATCCCCAGAAGTGCTCCAGTTGGCAACACCGTGGAGGGACAGCTGGAGGGTACAGCCAGGGTGTCATGTTATCTTAGCCAAGCCTGCCACGTGGTAAATCATAGCTCTCAAGCTCTGTGTAGCCCAACTCAACTATATGCAAGGGAGACAGCAAAGATTCTCCTGTCACTTTGGCTCTGTTGCAAGACCTTAACCAGCAACCAGGTTCAACATGCCCTAATTGCTAGTCACCAGGTTTAAGGGTGTTCGGGAAGCCACAGCAAGAGCTTTGGGTCAATCTTTGGGAAGCACCAGGCCACCCAGAGACTACAGCTGAGCCCCCACAAACCCCAGAAACTCAGCCGTGCCAAAACCTCCTGGGTTCCCAGTAGCTTCTGTAATCAAGTTTACAGAAAGAGGACCTGCAGTGCACATTTAGCAACCTAAAAATGAGGCATTTCTTCCCCATTAGGCAAGTCTTCTCCCACACACACATGCCCTCAGGGCTTCTCCCTGTCGGAGCTTTTTCCAGCATTGTTGATGTCAGCCAAGTTAGCCATTGATGCAAGGAGGCTTCCCTTCACCCCTCAGGGTCACAGCTGACTTGGGTTGAGAAACTGCATCACAGGCCCATCAAACCAGCTACATGGCAAAAACAGGGCTGGAAGCTCTTTCAGCAACTCCAAAACTCAGCATATTTGCAGGCGACACGACACGGGTCCTCTCCTGCTGTGCTGAGAGATGGCCGCTATGCAACAACATGACTATCCTCCAACACTCACAGAGCTCCTGAAGACAAGATGTTTTAAACACAGCTCAGTTTGCTACTCTTGTAAATAAACACCATGTAGGCACTCACCCTTGCTGCCTGAACCCATAAAGCCACCAAGGCCCTTCAGAGAAAAGCAGACCTCTTGGCACACTCTTCTTGGTAGAGCAGAGAAAGGACTACCACAGGGACACCACCTCTCTGAGGTACAGCAAGTATCCACTGACAACCCATAAAGTAACAGAAGATCCGAGAAGCTGCCAAAACAAAACCTACCTCAGAGAAACAGTGTCCACACAGCAAGGAACAAGGTCACCCTGAAGCAACGTCCAACACAGCAAGCAATGAGGTCATGCCAGAGCAATGGTGCTGCATCTCACAGTACAGGCACCTTCACCCCGAGAGCTGCAACTAGACACAGCACCAGGTACAACATCCCAGTGTAACTGGATGAAAGAGGTTTTCCAGGTAACGTCTCCCCTAGGCACATCGGTCTGAACTGGACGCGGTCCAGCCTGCATCCCCTTCGCAGCAGCAGGAGGAGGAAAACCTAAATGCAAACATTTAGATGCTGTTGCCACAGAAACAAAACACATCCTTCAGCATCTCTCCACCATCCATGCTAGATGCATCTGCTTTATTTTTTAACAAGCAGTACGTCACGCAGTATGTACAAATCTCACGCGCTTCTCTGCTGCTCTTGATATCGGAAAAAATGCAGAAAGGCGTGCCTCTTCTGGGCTGAAGGAATAAAGCTAATTTCGAACTACTGCAGTTGAGCAGTGAAAAGTTAGACCAAGACGCTCCCATGATTTTAGGACATTTTAAGGACAAAGCCCAAAGCTTGAAAATGGGATTGTCGGTGCCTCCAGTGAGTCCAGAAGTTACACAGGCTTCTACGTACCAGATAATCCAAGAGGCGCTGCTGGCTATACACACTTGTGTAGAAAGCTCTCATCTGCCCTCACTATTTGAGTGGTGTTTTTCACAGATTAATATACTTTCACAGTAAAATGAAAGATTATAAATTGCTAAAATTGATTTCACATCAGTGGTGAAGTCAGAGTGAGTAACACACCTGAGGTGACCCAGTCTGCTCGAGGGAATGTGAAACCACAGCGTATTGACAGTTTAATTGGCTCAGCAAGAGTTCATTTCCCTCCGATGAAATGCACCATTGGCCATTTTATCGCTATATCTTATTGCTGCTTTAAAAGTAAAGTAGATGACAATCTAGCAAAATGTTTTCTTTCCAGAGACAGTCCCTGCCTTTACTGCTGGATGCTGGCTTCTTCCCGCCTTTCCTCCCCAGCAAATGCAAACCAGCTCGTTTGCATTTTAAACACTTTGCACAATAAGAACGCCTCCATTTATCCTTTTGGGCCAAGAGATGGAAGATGCCGCTGTGCCCATTTCTGTACTGGAATTACGAAGGAAAAAACAACAAAAAAAATTCAATGGCACCAAGCAGTTCTATAAATACCGCATTCAAGGGTAACATGACATTTATATCATCCTACTGCAAGCTGGAAAGATGTAATTTGACTGCTTTATAGCATTAGGAGGCATTTTAAGAATGTTAGTACTTGAACTATCAAAAGATGATAACTTGCAGCTCAAAAGGTAATTACAGAAAACAGCCCACTTGTAGAAGCGGAAGACTGAAAGGAACACAGGAGTCCTCGCTCCCTGGTTATCTCGCAATTCACGCGCCGACAGGGAACGCAGGCAGAGGATCCTGTTTTGCCAGCACGGGTTCAGAGCAGATGGGACAGAGGCAGGACCACCACGCTGCACAACGCAGGGACGCGGAGGAGCTGCAGGAGATGCCGCAGGCGCAAGGCCATGATGCTCCCGCAGAGACCCAGACCAGACACCTCCCCATCCAAAGGTCCACATCTCTTCTGGAGGCAGAGAACCACAGACACAAGAGGACATGGGTGGAGCACCTGCCACCGCCCTGCCCAGGGAGCAGCCCCAGGGTGACCATGGCTAATGCCTCCCTATGCGCCTCGGAAGCAGGGGAACATCATCCCCTTCCACAGCAGAAAAACAACAGCAGAGCTGGCAGGGGAGAGTACCCCAGGAGCCAAAGAAAGGTCCAAAAGTATCCAGAAATTCCTCCACACGCTCTGAATTGGGGACCATTAAGCTCAGACACCAAGCGCAAAGTTTAAAAACTGCTGAAGCAGCATGTAGGCAGTTACAAAACGCCCCCTATTAACCTCCAAGCCTCATTTCACCGATGAGGGGAAGGGCATCAGCAGTATTTAACTGCAGGGGAAAAACAAAGAGATGCAGGACACAGGGAAGGGATCTCAGCCACACGCAATTCCCCACAGCTGCACCCTTCAAGCCACGAAGATGCCAAAAGACCGTGGGGCTGGGGGACATCTCCCACCACACACGCTTCACTCCTCGATGGATGTGCCAGGGAGTCGCTGCTAGTTCCCAGACCTCTGCAAAGGGCACGATGCAGCCTATTCCTGCAGCAGCCAGTCTATGGACACCAACTTTGGGACCCCAAAGAGCGAACCCACCTCTCCACGTGAAAACGCAGTTGAGAGCATGAGAGGCCACTGGTGTGGGTGTATACTGCAGAGCTCAAATGGGGATGCAGGGAAACAGCAGCAAAAACCAACAAGCTCCCTCCTGCAAAGAAGCATCCCAAGGAGGCATGCCAAGCTCTCCATCAGCTGCGAGCAAGGGCTGTGCAAAGCTGTCCAAGGGATTTTGGAATATCGTGGGAAACATGACCACTCTGGTATAGACTGAAGCAGAGGAGAGGGAGTCGTTCCCAGGCAAGAGGAGAGTCCCACATCTCAGGCTCGGCACCATGAGGAGCGCTGAAAGACTCCTCCTGGGAGCAGCCACATCCAGGACACCCAGAGCCTGGCAAGCTGCATGCCAACACCACGCTGGCATTTACACTCCAGGGAGCAAGAGGAAGAAACAAAAGCAAAACCAAACATCTTTCAAAATCTCCCTTCCCGGTAGTCTGCACTGTCATGCAATACTTCCAAAGCCATGGTTTATGCGGCTCAGGAGGGCAGTTTCATGCCCTAACTCCTGCATGATGGATTTTACAATTTGTTAAAGAAACTCATCAATCCTCAGCAGTCATTTTTAATGCCCAGAGCCTCCACGAACTCCTGCATTTTGCTGATCCCCCAATTTCAAATCATTTGAAACTGCTGCTACTATTACAGCTCTGCTCCTAAAGCTAAGCATTATAGCACACTCCAGACTTCCAGCTTCGTATGCTAGTGTAATAAACAGATTAACTGTGATTTATGAACAATAAGTTCTGGTTATTTGAAAGGAAACATTACCTCCCTAGACCAATTCTGACAACTGGAGATCTCTCATTATGCAGACAGCTCTTTCCGCCTACCTGTAATTCATCAGTTTAGAACATCGTTATCAACCTGGGAAACGTATCGCCATAGTTTTCCACTACAAACTTTATGGATCCAAAGCATCTGGCAGGAACCACTGCCAAAGGCAGAATATTGGCCTGAATTGACCCAACGAGACAATTCCTATCTTAAATACACATTAATAAAAAAAATTAAAATAACAACAACAAAACAAGAAGGTTTCAGAGAGGAGAACTGCCGCTGTGGAGATAGGCGCATAAGAGAAGGATGCAGCAACACTTTGGTTAGCAGAGGACTAATTAGGCACAGGAATTATAAGATGATACAGAGATTTATTTGTGATGCTTATTTACTTGTGAAGTCTAATTAGAGTTTTAATATTCTCTTCCAAAAATTAATTCAATTCTTTGAGTCATGTCAGCTTAATATCTTACAGGCCCACAAGCAAGAGCTCACATTTTCACGTGGACTTTTCACAACACACCTACAGCTATTAAGCTGACCACCCCACTCATATCACATTTGACTACTGCTAAGTATCTTCCCTCCCCCCCATTTATTCAGTTAACCATATTCACTTTTCTCCTGCATAGAAAAGCTGTGCAAGAAGCCTGGCCGATGGTCCAAGCCTATGCGCTGGTAGACATCCAAAGCCATGCATGCACTGTGACTGGGGCCCTGCTGGTCCCCAGGGCACATCTCCCCTCTGCAGGGACGGTTCAACTCTGAGACCTGCCGACTCTCAGCACCTCTTGCCTCCACTGCTTTACACATTAAGAAATAATTATTAACTTCTCGAGCTAAAGACTTCTCCCACTTGCACTGTATCACCACCTCTTCCCTGTAAGCAACAGCGTTCTGCAGCACAGCCAAAGCTGAAGTCCCTCAGGAAGCACAATGCTAAAGCCTGTCCACCAAGGCTCTTCCTACTGCCAACACCTGAGAGACTCTCCTGCATTGTCAGACATAATTGGCTTAAAGATGCTGGAGTATTAAAATATTCCAAGGATAAGACACAAGCTCTGCTGGGCAGTGCTGGTATCAGTGGACCCTTCTCAGCAATTAATGTGCAATAGCTCCCACCACACTACCCATCTCTTCTCACCTAACTGATGCCACGTGCATCTTGGATTTACCCGTGCAAGGCGTAATTAGTAAAGATAAAAGTTTTTATATACTTAAACCTCTTTAATGGAATAAAAGAAATCTCAGCTCCCTTACCTTGACTCTAAAGTAGTAACAGCAGCTCGTGAAAAATGAAAAGCCTTGATGGATTCAGAATAAGAAACTTGGAGAGACAATCGCTGATCTTTTATCTTCCAGACTTCAAGCAGAATCAAGTTCTTCAAAGAAAACCCAATAAAGCCCAGACATTTTCATCATAACAAAATAAATAATTCAGTCATACTTTAGAGGACTCCAACATTAGGATCGGCTATTTGATATATTTGTGGCTTAGGTGCCTCTAAACTGATTAAAGATAACCTGATAGAAGCTTGCAATGTCAAAACCGCCTTCTTTCCTGACAGATATGAATGGATAGTGTAAATAGCTATAAATAACCAAAATGGCTGCATTTATGCCTAATGGAGGATTTACAGCCTTCAGAGCTGCCTAGTAGGACTAAGAGTTACAGCTCTGCCTTTATCCTACCGCAGCATGCAAGAGGAGATGAATCGATGTCCTCCCCATGCTGCCTGCTCTGCCAAAACTACCAAGGGCTCAGCTCCGGAGGGGAGAAGAAACAGGATTCTTCCGTGAATACAAGAATACCATACACGTACAGGCAGGTTTATCTGTATTGATCTATCATGGTCTTCCTAGAAACTACTCTGAAACACACATCCCAAAAGCCCCTCAAGTCTCCATAGCCCCTGCAAGCTCCCCTTGGGTACCCACAGAGCTCCTCTTGTCTTCCAGCTCCCATTTGCAGAAAGTTAAACGCCATTGACTTTGAGAGGGAATTTAATTCTACAGGCTTTCACCAAGGGGGATTCAACTGCAGCATCCTGGCCAATTTTCCAGTTCAGGTAATTACACTCCTGCCTTCCCAGTGTCCCCCACATTTCCAACCAAGTCTCAGCAGCTCTGCAGCCCTATGTGGGAAGCAGGTGGAAGCAAGTCCTGCACCCACGCGAACGGCGGGGCGGCTAGATTCCGGGTCAGAAGCAGGCATATGGTGTGTCTCCAGATTAACGCCACTGCTACGCTGCTGGCTCCAGCAGCCTCACCATCACTGCAAGGAGATCACAGAGCAGCCACAGCCTGGCCTTTGCACCACGCAAAGAGAGGCCGCTCCAGGATTCGACTAGCATCAACAACAGAGGCTGGGGAAGGGCAACGCGAGACCCTGCTGACGGCTTATTTCAGCAATCACTTAAAATAATGAAAGCAACTTTCTCCACGAGCACAACTCATTACTCCCGCGGAAGCAGCCCCTGGTAGCCAGCTTTCCCATTGCTGTGCTTCACACTTGCTGGAGGGGGGAGATTACCAGCAAGTCCTACACAAAGCGATGGCTGCAGATGCTCCTCTTCCCTTCCAGGGTTCCTTCTGTGCTTTAGAGTGTTGCAGTCTCTCTCCTTTTTTAAAAAAGTACCTGTTCCTTTGGACAAAGAACTAGGAGGAGTGTACCATTAGAGCTGCATCTGAGCAGCTGCTATACCTTTAATTTTCTGTGATCCACAGAGCAACACAGTCCATATGCGGGACAAAAAAAAAAAATTAAGTGATCACTCAAAAGAAAATTCCCAAACTTAGGAAGCAGGAAACATCAGGCTGATGAACATCCACACAACCCAAACATAGGGAGCAGAGCTCTTTAGTGAGGGAAAGGAGAAAAAAAAAAAAAACCAACCACAAAAAAACACACAAAACAAGAACAACCCTGGCATTTTCCCATGCAAGTTTACCTTTCACAAAGCTGAAATATTCACAGATTCAGATGTAATATTTAGAAAATCAGTAGAGTTTGTTGAGGGTTATTTCTGGTGTTTTAATAGAAAAAGATTGGGTAGTGACGGGGCCAGAAACCCTCCCACAAACAGCCAGGACCTAAGGTCAGGAGGAAGAGAGGGGAGAAAGCAAACTGTAGGCAGGGCTCTCACCGTTTGCCACCACAGGTTAGTTGCACTAGCTCCCTAGTGAGCTTGGATGAGAACCTCAGAGCAATACTACACGCCACTTGCAAAAAGACATACGAGCAAGTTTTGAAGCGATGTGGTTCAGCCTAGCTTCACAGTACGCAACGGAGCTGCCACAGGCTGAGAACCCAAACCGGGAGGTGCACGCACGGGCAGATACCAGCATGGTTACGCCACATGAAAGTGAAAAAACCTGCCCCTGAAGAAATCCTAGAGTAAGATTTAACTGCAGTCAAGGCAGCTACAATCCTTTTTAACACTGTCAAACACAGCAAGTTTCCAAAGGATTAAATCACTACTTAAATCATCTTCATAATTTTTAAAAATGCCTGTAAGATAAGACCAGGAGCTAATTGTACCATTTAAATTTAGTGAAGGGAGGATTTTTTTGGTTGGGATTTTTCCTTCTTAACTGCAATAAAAAAAAAGCCCAAGGGTCTAAAACTAATAATCTAATAAACTTTGCTAAGTGAACATTGTAACAGATAGGCCTGGATGAGATTTTCTGTAAATGCCAGACAATTTCCCTTGATCTTTATAAGCAGAGATGCCGCTCTAGTTTCAGTGGGAAGAAATTAAATTTGGTGCAAAATAATAACATCTGGGTGAGATTTTGTTTGTCAGACTAGCAGTCCCTTTAGATGCCAGGCTAAAAATATTAAAATTAACTCTGAAGGGTTTCACGCTTGTGTTTTTAATATGAGTGGTTAGGGTATGTTTCCATACCAACATATTACCCTGCTCTACAGAGCAGTGCAATTACCCACCCTCTGTGCAGGATCCCCAGCAGATGCCGGGGTCCGACCCAACGCAAGACACACGCGGAGAGCCTTCTCCTTTGCTAGAGCACGCGTGAGAGAGCTGGCATTGCTTTGAGCTATCCCACTCCTACAGTCCCAATTCCTGAAGCCACAGGGCATCTGTCCCCAGCTTTGAGCAGAAACACCACACAGGAGCAGGACCTGCAGGAGATGCTTGGGGACCACAGGGGCTCCAACAGCGGTCATGAGTGCCTCTTCCCTGCCGGCTCCAGCATCCCTCCTGTAGCTGAACGCAGCCAGCACAGCCCCAGGGACACCCCCACGACGGGCACCCTACGCTCCCCAGCTGTGCCAGGGTGGCAGCAAGTTTTACAGCCTGCTACACCAGCTGTCACAGCAAACACCTTGGCAACGTGGGAGGAAGCAAACGGCTCACTGGTGGGGTTTGATCCGAGACATCACACCCCAGCACCAGATCCCTTAGCAATGTCTTGAGACAGAAACCTGTCCTCTACCATAAGCAGTGCCAAGAAACAAGAAATCAGACCGCTGTATGTTGGGTCCAAGCACAGTTTCTATATCTGGAACAGCCTCTGGCACTGCAGCCATCAAAAGACTCTTAAACAAGCAGCAATCAAAGGATCCACCTACTAAAAAATGTATTCTTCTACAGACTTTGAGACTAAATTTAAAGATAACAAAAGTACACCATTTTCAAAGTCTAATGAATTGCCCTTCCAAGTCCAGAACACTTTATATGAGGTAATTAAAGTGAGCTCCTCAATGGTGCCAGCCAGGATTTCCTCTTCTACAGTGGGACTGCAAAAGATCTTTAAAGTTAGTCATGATCTTTTTACACGCAGAAGTGGTCAGGAATTCTTCAATTAAATTCAATTTTCTTTCTCACCGCCAAGAAGAATGGCAATTCAGCATTCAGTAACACCAGCTCCAAAACCCCTGCACAGGGAAAGAGCCAAGATGGAAATCACAGATAAAAAAAGGAAGGGGGGTGGGGGGTGGAAAAAAGAAAAATCAGAGCAAGGGATTCGGCTCTCTCCAGAAGACACAGAAAGTTCAGAGCTAGAGCACCCGACTCTGTGACACTATGCACAACCTGTAGGCGTCATTCCTACACACAGTACAAACAATGTTACAACATGTTTGTCAAATGAGCAGGGAGGAGGTAGACATTTTGTATTCCAGCCAGGCTATTCACTATTTCCAAAGCTAATCCACATTTCCAATGCCTAGGAAAGCAATCTCTCATCAGTTTTACTGCATTCTCTGTAGCAGAATTGGAACTTAATGGTCACTGCATTAAGCAGCATTGGAAAAAAAAA
>VZTL01009491.1:0-20338 GCA_013400535.1 Scopus umbretta
CTTAATGATTCTATGATTCATCCCTTTCACCTCTGTTCCTTCTAGCAGCAGAATCTTTAATCTGCTGGACTGTGAGCAGATGATGTGGTAGTGTTCAGCTTTTAAAACTGCATCTAATTCTCAGTCATTCCCTACCTCCTTGAGAAATCACAACTGGAAGAGAACCTTGTTATCTCTCATCACACTACTGTCTTGCAGTCAATAAATAAATTCATATATACATTGAAGTCAGTGGTGAAAAGATTACCAACTTCATCTTCTCTGTTTAGTATGAGAAGCATTAATGCTTTTTTCTGTACTTCTAGTACACCTTTGGCCTCCATTAAACTAGGAATTGTTTTTACTCATTTTACATGTCCATGTTTTGAACAGTGCCCTTTATAAAATCTGTATAGAACAATTTTACGTCTCAGCCTGGAAAAAAGTTTCCATTACAAGCATCTTCTGCAAAGATTAAAGTTTTCTTTAATCCAGCTAACGTGCAAGCAGTTTATTATGTCCAATACAAATCATCTGCATCAGCTGTAATTTCATTTGCTATTCTTTCTAGCACACCCAAGTAGTTTCACTGAAAGGTACAATCTTCCCTAGACTTCCAGCCCATTGGTACCACAGATGTATTCTTTGGAAACCGTCAAAAACCAACTGGTGTCCTCAGAGCGGTCTGTGCTACAATAACACCACCCTGTAAGTATTCTAGCATCAGACACAGACAAAAGCTGTTTAACAAGTCTGATCCCAAATTGCATTTGGTAGGCGTGAACTCCACTGAAATTACCCACATAGTTCAGTCATGTTTTATACATGTTGGGAACCAAGAGTCGGGTCTTATCTTTTGTTAGAAGGATTTACAAGTGTTTTGTCTCCCTCACAAAAGGGAATCTCCAAAATGAAATCCTATGAAAAATAGGATGAAGTTCAGAAAACAGACAGTAAATATATTTGCTCCATGTTACAGGATTCCAATGCAAAGAAAAAATGAAGACTTTCACAACCTCAAACTTCTTGAATTTCCAGTTTCAAAATAGGGCACATGACTATAAAGATCATGTCATGTTGTTAAATCTGTGTTTTCACCTGTATATGAATCTGGAACAAAATGCTGAGTAAGCTTAGTCACTGGTTTGTGTCAAAGCACACCTAAATGAATGTTCAATATCTGATTTTATGCTATGTATTTTGTGATCCTATAAATTCACAGCAAGTAAATTATTCTGTACTTGCACAACTACCTCTTTATTAGAACGTTTAACGCATCCAAGGTTTCACATTGATGAACAATATTATCAGAATAAAGTTTAAGACTGAAGATATCAACATTTCCGTAGGGAAATATTTCGTACATAAGGTAGAATGGGAACCACTGTGTGAACAGCATTAGTGAAACACTCAGTTTTCTAATGCTAGGCTTTAGTTGCAGCACATGCAAGAGAGGAACTACTAAAGAACCCTCCAGACAGCCAAAATAGTAAAATAAAAGAAACACAGACACACACAAAAATTTCAGCCAATTCTTCTGGAGACTAAAAAGCTTAGGGGCAAATGAGCTAAAGTAACATGCATAAGAAGTCACTGCAGAAGGTTACAACTACTACTGTTAAGAAGCTATGAAAAGAAGTGCAACAGAAGTTTTGCCACTTTGAGTCTTTTATGCATAGAAGACTAGTATCAGCCACAATTGGAGGAAAAAAAAAAAAAAAGGAAATATCCTGAAGACAATAAATCTTCAGGTAATAGCACGAGAAATCTTAATCAAGAAACAAGTTTTTATACTAGATTGCAGAGATTCTCATCTTTATGCCAATGACGAGCAATAACTTCTATAAACGTGTCCATAGGAAGCCACATCTGGTTGCTCGGTTGCTTCTACAGACGATAAGCTGAAGTTGACAGCGTAACCTAGCTTTTAATTTAGCTGATGTTCAGGCACACACAGTTGTAACGTTTACCGAGATGTTAACAGACTCAGGCATATTTCAGTGTTAGCTCATGGAGAATAGTCTTAAAGATGATGAGAAGATAGTCACTAAGTCTAAAGAGATTGAGGAGAAGGTCTTTTCTCTCAGAATACTCCAGTTTCAGCAGTAAACTCCTCTCTGTGAAAAGCCTCTACATACTGTCAGTTAAAATAGTATCTTAATGATTTGGGAGGGACTTGTATGATTCAGTATCTTAAGACTTTTTTCTAACACTTCAGATAACCTCTGTAATAGCTGCCAGCTACCGTTACCCATCAACATATCCCATAGCTGCACTGAGCAGAAGCTAAGTAGTAGAAACTGCTGTCTTTGTAAGACTAGAGTTTACACTGACAATTCAGAGAGGACTAGAACACAATCAGTCAGACATTTTAGGAAAAGAAGGCAGTGCAGACATAAGTGAAATGCTGAATAATTAGTATCTAGGTGTAAAGTTTGTACAAGAGACTCAAGGCTTTGCTGACAGGTTCCACTTGGTAAAGCCTGCCTGCATTATCAGAAAACAACATCAACACACATTCTTGCAACAGATTCCTACAATATGTTGGGGTATATATAATCAGCATGCAACGGAGTCTTCTTAAAGGCATGCGGCATGCACTTAGTATCTAGCTGCACCTCAAAGCTCTGTTTTCAGCAACTCGAATTTCAGACTCCTGTATTACAGCATAAATTAGCCAGGTAATGACTAGAACTACAAGCCATGGGCTTTTTTTGGATGGTTTGCATACACGTCAACACTGCTGACTCTGGCAGCCTAAGTAAAGGTGTGTTTCCAAACACCAGCAACCACTAAGGGAACCCATGAACTTTTGCATGGAAAGCGATGCCTTTTTTGTGATTTCAGGGCATACCAAATAAGGATCCCTTATGATGCTTTTATTTAGATTGGGATCATAGCTGTTCAATGAGCTGAGAAAAACACATAACTCTAGTTTAACCGCAGCAATCCAGAAGAAGTAACAAGATACTTTTATACTTGATCATATTAGTACGCAAATGTAACTATATAGCTCAAATTTTTCCTACCACTAAAACTGATATTGTCAGATATGTTCTATTTAATCTGCTGGAATACTTTTCTTGTGTAAAAGTAGTCATGAGATTGAGCAATTAATGAATTGAGCAATTAATTGAGCCCACTGGAGAAGTAAGCTTTCTGAACATGAATGTAGAAAATACCAGATGCAGAACTATTCTGATACCACTTTGCCTCTGGCAAAAACCACACACTTAATTCCCTAACAGAAAGGCAATTCTCATCTCAAAATTATTGTAATATATTGTTTACAACAATATTAACAATCATTTTTTGTTTGTGTACAACTACCTCACCACAATGCATGTGCATTCAAAAAAGGAGCAAGTGAAGATAATTCAAGAGACTCAAAAGAGATGAAGAACTCTATACGGTACATAGTTTTGCCTATCATCGGTGAGTATGGAGTAGAAGGGACCATTTTTAAGCTCCCATCAGTTTGGAAAATAGCTAACATTGATTCCAGAAAGTCTGGTGCCACGCACACATGGAGAGAATTTCACAATGGAAATAAGTAAGCATCCCATTGCTATCCAGAAGGTCCCATCTTTCTTCCTTCCGTTAGCTCATAGGCACTGTTCTTACCTCATTCAGAACATTTAGCTTTGATTTTAACAAATACTCACCTGCATGGCTGCAAGGACTTCTGGATCACTGAGAATCTCATTGAGACCTGGCATACCTGCCATTCCTGGCATACCTCCAGGCATAGCCCCAGGAAATCCACCTGAAAACCCAAGACAAGAAGAATGCATGAAGAAAAACACTTAATTTGTCTACACAGGAGGCTAAGTGAGAGAGACCAAAACATATTTCTTTTGGCACACCTCTAAAGCCATGTCTTCCATAAGGCTACAGCTGGTCCACTGAATGGAAAGCAGGGTCTTCGCCTTCTCTTTCTGTGAAGACCTACATCTTATTTCATCCATGTTTTTAACCCAACTGAATAGGAGGCTTGTAAATGAGTGTCAGGTTCTAGCACCTTTTACATAGATGCAGTTATTTTTCTGGTTAACTTAAATCAGGTAGGTCTCAAGCCCAGGAACACAGGAGTTTGAATGCCTGGGGTGAACAATTCAGGGCAAAAGCAGATCAGCAGTAGTATGTCCCAGGCACATTCCACATTTGGCAGGAACTTCAGGTTTGAAAAAATTGGACCATCAAAGAAAAAGAAAATCCCTGAAGCAAAATGCTTGAGGTTCTGTTTTTGAATCCTTAATCAGCAGCTACCCCAGCTGTGCTGAGCAGGGTAGATATGGTCTCTCTTTGGTACCCCTGACAAGCTGACTCGGTCAGAGCATGCACGCAGCCTACTTCAACTACATCTCAATCTTCAAGAGCACTGCTACTTACTCTTGTTTCTCCCCAATGTATGGTACTCCAAAATAACAATGGAAAGCCCAATTTTTGTGGAACTGTTCGAGGACAGCTTTTCTATAAGGTAAACTACACTACCTCCTTTGAGAAATTATTCTATTCAACAATAGCTTACAACCAGCAAAGATTTCCCTAGTATTCAATGCAAATTTTCAACTTTAGAACTATTGTTCTTAAGCAGAATGGGTCCAAGGCACCCTGGGTGAATTAGAAAACTTTTTAATACTCGTTTTTTTCAGGACATATTATTAAGCAAATACTGCACCTTTGTTTTCTCAGACCTAAATCCTTTCATTCTGTTATACATCATTATTGATTTCTCTTATCCCTCTACTGGCTACTCAGCATCAATGTTCTTTTAGAGAAAGAATCCCATCCCTCTTCCCACTAGTTCTCAAAGAGTTATTTGTAGACAAGTTCTAAACTTCATAAAATATTTTTCTCTCTGTCTTGAGAACAAATGCTATAAAAACTGTGGTTATAATACTTCACATGGAAACAACAGTCACCTCGAGTATTAGTGCTTAAAAATAAAATACCTGGGAAGCCACCTGGGAAGCCACCAAACTGAGCTCCTCCTGCCTGTCTTCTTGCTTCTTCCTCCTGCAGATGAAAGCACATCATTCCACACAAAGCAATGGAACTGCAGTCTGTTTTCTACTGCTTAACTGGTTTTAGGAGGGGAAAAAAAAATAGCTGAGACTGTTTCAGGCAAGTAGGCTATTGCAATAAACAAAGCACTTCACTATGTACAAAACCCCTGACAAGAAATAGCAACGTCTACTTACTTTAGTATGCTTTTGCAGATAAGTTATGCAGAGTATGTTTTTACTGAATATGAACAGTATGATTTGTTTTAGCTCCTCAACTTACATTTTTAGAACTAGCTCCCGCCCCCACCATATTAAAATATATCAGTAAAGCACGAAGAAAAAGCAAGCAAACTGTCAGAAAGTAAGGAGGAGAAGCAAAACATCCTGAATTTAAAACCTCCCACTTCAGGAGACTTAAATACTTTAAGTGAAAACTATTCTGGTACAGTCATACAATAACTGACTTCTTGAAATACAGGATTAGTAGCGATTCCAGAGCCTGTTTTTGTCATAAGCAATAAAAGCAGATGCAGTATAATGCCCTTTTCTCCAGGTTTCATACTGGTCAAGGAACCAAGACAGAAACCAACTCTCTAAAATTGAATTCTAAAACTTAAAATGAAAGTAATTATTCTCTGCAATTCATTTTAACCAAAATAACTACAAAACTCTCCAAATTATTAAAAAATATTAAAGCCTAAATATTCACCCTTTGTGCTCTCTCATGCTCCTCCCGTGCCTTCTTCACTCTTTCCATTCTTTCCTTGATTTCTTTTTCTTCACGCTTCCGCTCATATTTTCTGCGATGTTCTGCAATTTTCTGAGCCTGTTACAGTAGAATACCAAGATTTCATACATATTTCTAGCTTATCACAGAACTTATTTCAATATAAAATACATAGAAGCGTAACCATCTGCTTTTATCAGTTCTTAAATACAAGACCTGACTTTACATCCTAAAGGCTCTTTTGTTTTAGGAGCCATTTGCTACTTTCTCTCTAGGGCAATCAGTTATTCATGTCTATTCGGCCCTAACTGGATTCACCAGAACATGCACTCCAGTACACTTTTTTGCTATAGAACTCTGGGACGTGCATCACAGTTAGGACTTAAACACGTTATCATTCCATGACCCTTCATGCTTTTATGCTGACATATTAATTTCTCCAGGGTTAAAACCAGCAACTGCCCCAGAAGAGGGAATTTTCACTGGCACAACAATAGGAAATACAATTTCCCCTGCATACACACACTTTTTAAATAGTGTTATTGCTGTTCCAGATGCCTTTGCAGTATATACAGCTAAATATAAGCAGACCAAGGAATTCCTGAACCAAACCAAGAAAGGGCTGGTGGGTAAAAGTTTGCTTCCTATTATTAGCTTTTTCTCAAGTCTATCAAATCTACAGATCTGCAGAAGAGAGTAGTTAGCAATGAACTCCCCAAGGCTCCTCACTCAGGGCTCACTGTCACAACAGAACACTAACTGTAGCACTGCTTTCCTGAAACAAGAATGTATCCTTATATAGCACTGCAAAAACCAGTTCATCATTTCACGAACTGTGTATGACGGTTAGCCTGTAACACTCCTGTAACTAACAATATAGCAAAATCAAGGTTCAAGAACAGAGATACTAACTGCTAATACAATGGACACTCTTCTATTCTTTCAAAAATCTCTTTAAATGAAGAAATGATTTTGTAAGTAGTGAAGTTTCAATACAACTTATTTTAGCTAGGAGACATTCATTCCATACCACATCATTCTTGAAGTACATCTGCCAGAGAAAGCATAATGCAGGCAGCAGGACAGACTGATGTTGAATGCAGTATGTGTAATCAGAAGCTGATGTTGCAGCCATTCAATAGTTCATTAAGAGATAACTGTTTTTTTTTTCTTTAAAATGAACCATGAAGAGTTTCCGAAGTTTAGATTTTCATTGTTTCTAAGTATTTCTCACATGAACTAAGTATTTTCAGAATTTAACTCAGACTTTCAGCTGAAAGTGCTACAAACTATAGTGCTAGGAAAGCTGGAAGTGAAATTCACTGAACAGATCATCCTCACTTACTAAAGATCAAAAACATCACCCGCGAAGAGATCATACATTTTTCCTTGAGCTACATTCACAAATTCCCACACAGTTGGCAACTACACATCAATGTCTCACAGACACACTCTGCTGTTTCTGTGCACAGGCAGATTAACTTGGAAATAAAAGGCTCCCCCTCAGCCAAGCATTAAGTATATTGTTGTTTTGCTGTAGACAATGTCTTCTACAAAGACACGTAGGAAAACTGAAAGTTATTAGACACGGAATACTTATGCACGCAGTGGGCTAAGCTTGGCTGGCTGCCAGATGCTTACTAAGCTGCTCTCTTGCTCCCCCTCCTCAACAGCACAGGGAGAGAAAGATGGAGAAGCTCCTGGCTTGAGGTAGACAAGCAGGTCACACATCCACTACCATCATGGGCAAAACAGACTCAACACAGGGAATATTAAATTAATTTATGGCCAATTAAAAATAGAGTAGGATGATGAGAAACAAAGACGAAACTAAAACCACCCTCCCCCTATTCCCCTTCTTCCGAAAGCTCAACTTCACTCCTTCGTTCCCCATTCTTCCACCTTCTCCACCCACCCCGCATGGCACAGGGGGATGGGGACTGTAGTCAGTTCATAACACTACACCTCATCCTCCTTACACTTTTTTCTCGCTCTGGCAAGGGGTCCCCCCCACAGGATACAGTCCTTCACAAACTGTGCCAATATGGGTCCTTCCCACAGGCTGCAGTTCTTTAAGAACTGCTCCAGCGTGTGTCCTCTCCACAGAGTATAGTCCTTAAGCAACAGGCTGTTCCAGCATGGGTCCCCCATGGGCTCCAGCTCCTGCCAGAAAACCAGCTTCTGCGTGGGCTCCTTTCCACAGGCCACAGTTTCTGCCAGGAGCCCACTCCAGTGTGGACTCTCCATGGGCTGCAGGGTGGATATCTGCTCTACCATGGACCTCCATGGGCTCAAGGGGGACAACCTGCTTATCCATGGTCTTTTCCATGGGCTGCAGAGGACTCTGCTCCCACACCTGGCACACCGCCTCCCCTTTCTTCTTCACTGATCTTGGGTGTCTGCAGGGTTGCGTTTTCATCTTTTTGCTTTACTCCCCTCTTTCCCCCACAGCTGTTGCACCATGTTTTTTTAACCCTTTCTAAAATATGTTATCACAGAAGCACCACTGGTGTTGCTGACTGGCTCAGCTTTGGCCAACAGTGGGTCTGTTTTGAAGCCAGCTCGAACTGGCTCCATCTGACATAGGGGCAGCCATGTGTCTCTTCTTACAAGAAGCCAGCCCTACAGTCTCCACCTCCTCTAACCTTGCCATGTAAACACAATACAATGCAACAGCTGCAATCTGTGGTCTGTCAACCACTTTAAACAAATATGCAAAACAGATGAAAAAGAAAGCCTGCGGTTTTACATTTTTTACACAAAAGCTCTTCCTTAGAAGAATGCTGGGGTCAATCACTTGAGAAAAGCTGAAAGCCAGTTTTACAGATATTATGCTGCCCTCATGGGGTAGACTAATGAAAGTACAAATCACAGCAAAGAGTGCTTCCTTTGTAAAACGTGTTCAGGATGAAGCTTTGATCAATCCAGAAACATCTTAGAAAAAAATCCATTATCAGTGTTCTCTTGCTCTTCTGAATGTTTTTAGTCTAGATTCTAAAATGCCTGGCAAGCTTCAACTGCTTCAGATTCTTCTGTTAAGATTTTAAAAAGGAACTTATTATTTCCTAGCTCAGTTACATGCCCAGCCTCAGAGACTCAGTTTCTCTACACACAGCCATAAAGAGCTGTGACTGAAGACAGAAGTATTCATAAACTCAGTTTGAAGTGTCAGATGATACATGAACATATTCCCACAAGACAATGTGTATTGGAAGAATTTGAAGGCAGCAATGTCACTCAAAAAAATAAAGGGACCTCAATTATGCCTCCCCACTTACTCTTGGTTGCACCTCCTTGAGCATGGCACTAGCATCTTCATCGTAATCCAGTTTACAAGCTAATGCAAGATCATGAGCAGCCTCCTCCCAGTGACCCAGAAGTCTGGAATTCAGAAGACACCAACATTCAGAAGGAAAAAGCAAACTGAACTCTTGCAGTTCTTCAAAATATTTACAACCACGTGGCATTTGGTATTTTTACCTGCAGCTATATGGACTTACAGAAAATAATCTCATTGTGTTTTCTGTAACATGCACACCACGATGCTGCTAGAGGATACTTGTTTGTTTCATACTCATACAATAACTTTTGCTTGAAGTAACAATGAGAGAAAAAACCCTCAATCAACTAATATTGTTTGCTACAAACAAGAAGGGTCTAACAGGTAGAAGGTACCCTACATAAACACGTGAAGCACATTAATAAAAATACTCTGCACCACTAGGCACATATTCGGTGTAAAACTGTACAGAGCACTGAATGTATAAGTCTACACCACTACTACCTCAAGCTTAAATGGACCCTCTTTATGCAGTACGCAGACATCCTAGCTAACTGGAGACACCATGTCTTAGCTGAAGAGGTCATACAAGCTACTGTGCATACTTCGTAACTATTCATTTATAGAAACTCTTGATAATCAAAAATCTAAGCAAATGGTGGTATTCCTAAATGGTCAAAGCACTTCTGCTTACAGACAGAGGTGTTATTCCAAACTATGCTCCAGTCTTCTCACTCTTAGGCTCCATGCCGTTTATTAAAACTGTAAACATTAACAAATTACTCTCTGAACACCGATTAAAATTCCTTTTTTTGTTAAGTTCTATTAGCATTTACTCCTACTTTTATATAGACTGTAAGAAGCGTCACCTTGAGTTTTTTTGGCTGATTAATTTTATTTAAAAACAAAAAAGTTTAACTACATCTAGGGGGGATGCACACTGGCCTAATGACATTTTAAATAATTACAGTGTTTGCTTAATACCACTCTTCAACTGCAACAAACGGTTCCCTTAATAACTAGGTAGTTTAATTTACTATGTAAAAGAGCTCTAGGATCTAATGGAATAAAGGCAGCAGAAAGATGTTTAAGAATTACAGGTTAGTAAACAAAAACTGAACTAAATGAAAACAAAAGACCTCCAAACAAGTAAAACCTACAGTCGTAGAACTCATAACCTTTAGCAAATTAGAAAATGCCATTCAGAACAGCAATAAGCCATTAGAAGATAGGTTAAAGAGAAAAAAAAAAAAAAGACAATGCCAGAAGGACTACTCGTAAATTGCCATCAATAAATCACCATCATCTTTTCTTTCCTGTAAGCCATACACTCAGCACAATGGTTTCTTGGCTCACGGCTACTGCTCTTGGGTACAAGACAGTTCAGAGACACAGAGAAGGAGAGAATGCATAAGCAAAACTGTTCCCCCCAAGTAAGTAAAAAGAATATAAAGTACAGGCACAGTTCATTACCTATGCGCTTTCCCCCTCCATTTGTAGGTCTGTGCCGAGTCAGGATTAATCTTGATGGCTCTGTCACAATCTCTGATGGCAGCATTCGGCTTCTGTAGTTTCACAAAAACACTGCAGGAACAAGAACATTTACTGTACATATTGAAATACCAAGTTACTAACTTGAGCTGGAAATAATTTTGGATGACTAACAGGCAAGCTAGTGAGATAATACATTTGAAGAGCTGAGTTCAAGAAGATTTTGTAGTGATAATGAAGTCACTGAAATTTAGTCGTGTCCCCTCTCCCCCGCCATTATAGGTGAATCATTAGCAAGAAATGAAAGCGTTCATTGTTCAGACTCAAGCCTTGCCAGCAAGAATAGTTTTAGTGCACAAGGCAAGGATACATAAATGCAAAGGACAGTTCAATTCCATGGTGTTTGGAGTCCATGGCCAATGGCAACTAGCAATTTGAACAAAACAACAATAATACTATGCATGCCGTATTACATAGTCTTTAAAACAGTAAGACAAAGAAAGCATGAGTTATCATACAGGCTACAAGGATCAACGCTTAGAATCATCGGGAACGACAAAAGGAGATAGGAGATGAGTCATCAAAATTAAAAGAGGCAAAACAAAACACAAACCCAGAAAGTAGCCCCAAGCCCTTACCAGTTAAGTGAAGTAACTGCAAATTTTACAATACACAAGCATATCAGATTAACTAGTAGGGCAGTACTTTAGGAGGTTCAGGCATTACAGATTAAAAATCTCTGAAGGATACACTAAAAGCCATTCCTGATTTGACAAAAGTATTTGATATTCAGGATAATTCAAGTCAGAACTTCTGTCCTTTTACACCTACTTTAAAACAATTTATCAGCAATTAGAGTGCCAGTAAGTAACTGCATCGTTAAGGCTTGTTATAAAGCAAGCACAAAGTCACACATTCTATTCTAGAAACAAACAGGTGAATAATTATGTCAGGAAACTGTCTCAAAGCTACACCTCACCAGTGAGAGAAATTCCAATGCTGCCGGCTACACAAAAACTCTAGTCTTCCAAATGCACAAACCCCCCAGAACCAAAACCCAAGTCCACCAGAGGGGTGGACTGGATTACTCTTGACCAGCATTGCTGTTACACTGCAGGTTCTACAATATTCTAATGTATTGTTTGCTTATTTCTACAATAGGTCAAATTGAGGTAACTTTTAAACTTCTCCTAACACTCTGATTTTTCATTGCTAACCCTAGTCCTGAGAAGACATGGCACTATAAGAGTTTTTAAAAATACTACTGTGATGTCAACAGCAACAGTTTATTAAGATAGACAAGTGGTTTTACATGCAGAAACGTTGATACGGAAAGGAAAAAACTAGCAAGGCATGTACCAGTTAAGATGTACTAGAACGGAACAGTTGAAGGACACTAATTAATCACATGAAAATCATCCAAAGTTGAACATTTCTTTGAATAATACCTTGCTATGGAAAAGGTCCACTAAACTATCAAATCATCCATGGCTAGTGGGGTTTTTTTTGTGTAAAAGGAGAAAAAAAACTGTGGGAACTTCTACTTCTGCAACCCATACTTGCCCAGCCTTCCTCAAGAATTAGGAAGATAGATATGTTTGTGCATTATGAAGTTAGGGCTACCACACATCAAATCCGACAACATTCCCAATGCATTATCTGCAGTCTGGTAGATGTAATTAGGAGTAAGGTGGATATTGAATGGGCCAAGAAATAGGTGTGTCCTGTTCAAACACAGGACTGTTGAACAGAAATAAGTCTACTTCACAGTGAACGAATTAATTTAGCAATACAACAAGGAGAGATTTCACATGATCCACAATTAACTTTTCATCTAAACAGGACATGATTTCAGTCATCACCTTAATCCCAGAATAAGCTTCATTTTACACGTGTTCGTTCTCCAGTATTATTCTAACTCAACATACCAAAAGCCATATTACCACAATGCATTTTGGAATATCATTCTGTTACTTATTTTGTTATCAAGAGTCTTCACGTGGCTGCTTCAGCAAATCTGGGTACTCACATACAAGAAAATGCACCAAAGGTACATTTCTCATTCCCTCGTGTGGTTTAAGTTTACATAGATCTTCAAGTTGCCATTATGTTTAGGTTCCTTGAGGAAAATAACAGAGCAGGTAGAAACCTAAATCACTAGTTTATAATGACTCACCTTGCCCTCTTGGCGTACAAGATGGCCAAACAAGGATTCAGCTTGATAGCATCTGTGAACAAGTCGACAGCCTTCTGAAGTTCACCTAAACATGTGTGCAAGTAAAGTTCCAGTCATTAAGCAGTGAAATCACATCCAAATTGCCAAACGTGCCTTACAGGGTGTTATGTCCCTTGGCACTTCTTAAATGGAACATTATCAACAAAGAAAATAAATTTCTCCCTCCTGCTATGTTACTGAAGTACAAACTCCAAAATCAACGATGGAGGGGAGGAGAGACTTTTCCCAGCTAAATTTGTACATTTAACTTTGTATGCAATCAAATAGGAAGTCACCTCTTTATTACACACCTTTTCACTGCATTATGACAAGCCACTAGAGACACTACTCGTAACATGTAGGGAAGTACTGTAACAAATAATTTGTCATTAAGATGCTGCAGTACCTCATTTCCCCCGACCCTGCCCAAAACTATAGCTACATCAGGAACACAATACTTAAAGAAGCTTTCATGTTCTAGATAGTTTTGGGTATCCAGCATGAAGTGAGTTTTCTCTTCCTCAAAAGCATTCAAAACAGTCCAAGATATTTACTTCCTTTTTATAAAAGGACACCCAAACCCGATGTCCTTGAGTATGTACTAAAAAAAAGAACCCAACCAAAAATATTATCACCTTCACTTAGAGCATTTATCGCTTCAATCTTCTTCTCGTTAGCTCTATCCATCATCTCTTCAGTTACCTAAGAAAATAAAGAAAAACACACAAACAAAAACCCCAAAGCTGTAGAGTCCAGGCCAGAATTACCATGCTAAGACAGCACCAAAGAAGGGAGGTCCAGTTTTCTGATTCCAGAATCTTGGTTTTAATTTCCACTGAAATCATAGTTCAAAAAATATAACTTTTTACTTTCAGCTTGGAGACATTAGCCACCGTTAATTTTAGCTAGAAAGCGCTCAAACAGTAAGTTGAGTAATGGCAGATTTCTACATAGCTAGTTTTTACAGGTGTTTTGATAAAATTTTTTTGGTGTTCTCTGACCTGATTTTCCTCCCTGAACTTTTTGATGGACCTTGAATAAGAAAATATTCAATATTCAATAACCTTAAATAAGAAAAGACTGTGGTTTTAAACCAGTAAGTTTTATATTTAGAAGAAAGAGAGCCAAAGCAACATCTGAATACCTAGCTAATATAGTATTCATCCTCCCTCAGCTGCTATCCTTGACTAAACTCAAAACCTCTCCCTATCTTTCTTACTGCCACAGACATGGAAAAATTTGCGCTTACCTCTACATTTTCATCTCCCATTTCTTGAGGGTCATCATTATCTGGTTCAATCACTCCCTCATTGTCAATTTCTGGGGGAAAAACAAAAAGCAAGATTAAGCTCCATCTACAAACAGAGAAAGGATTTCCAAAATCACATTCAACTTGGTGAAGTGTGATAAAGTCATCTGTTTTCCACACCTAAGTCGCTCTCTTCACTTTCTGGTTCAGGCGATTTAACTGGCTCCTCTGGCTGTTCCTCTGCTTTGCCCTGAAAGAGAAATGTATTTGTAAGCATACATTATTTCTGACTGATATTCCATTCCCACTCTAATAAATAACAATGCATCAGAAAAACCAAAATCTTCAAAGCATCATATTGCTCTATGGCTAAATTGTTTTATTTTTAAGATACAAATCTCCTTTTTCCTCCTCCTCCACCCAAATTCTGAAGCCCTGTCTCCTTCAGATTGTGTAATTCAATAATCAAAACCAAATAATCCAGATAATACCCAATTCAGAACCAGTTTTGCAACAAACCAACCCTTGCAATCTTCCTGCCTTCCTTCACACATTTTCTGGATCAAAGATTCTCTCAATCTAACACTATTAAGCTAAGGTCTTTTAGCAGTGAACAATAAGCTGGTGTCAATGATCAAAATATTGTTTTCATTCACCAAGGTCAGAGATCTTTGTCACTTACACATACTTCGAATGTTTTTTCAAATGTTTTCCTATCAGCTTCTAATGACATTACTAACTTCCTCTGAATCCCATAGCTTAGCATGTCCTGCTTTATCACAGACATAATCTGCTTGTCTTTGTATTCAGTACCACAGACTACACTCACTATGTATACACAATCCCTCTGTACAGTTCTAGCTAGCCAGTTAATTCCAGCATGCACTGTCTTGTTAAATTAAAAAAAAAAAAAAAAAAAAAAAAAAAAAAAAAAAAGTAAAAAGAAGAAGAAAAGAATTCTACTTCTTCCAAAAGAATTTCACGTTTGGGAAAATCCTGCTATAAATATCTACAAGCCAAAATTATTATCTCCCTTAAAACAAATTAACAAAAACCTAACAAAAACCTCTTCTACAATACTGCCTTAAAAAGTTGATAGTTCAGCTGTTCAATTCATTACCTATCACGCTTACTAATATTTCTTCTCATGCAAAGATTATAATTTAATACACTAATGACTACAGAACAGGTGTATAAATAGAAAGCAAGAACATTAAAAAAAAGAAATTAAGACATTGCTTGGCATTTGCATTACACAGAACATCAGGCATTCAGGATTAGGGAAATGGAGCATGATAACACTTGAAACAAACTAGGAAGCCATCTGTAACAAGTCATCTATATCCTGCAACGGGCAGGCTTCAGACTGAACTGTCACACTCACTCACCCTAGCATGTTTGCCCACCCTATTTGAGCAATCGACAGCAATTTTTTCCCTTCTCCTTCTCAGTGCTTTTTGCAGAGAGTCCAAATGCTAGTTTTCAGTGATAAATTCTTCGTATCTCACCTTACTTGTCTCCTCTGTGGAGACATTGGCTGGAGCAGGCGGTATTGTGCCTCCCATGCTTTTCAGCAAAAGAGAAGAGAAAAACAAAACAATAAGATTATCAAAATAGTGACATGTGTTTTATTGATTCAAATCCCACTGGTAATCTCAGCTTTTTGTTGTGACACAAAACACGATGATCTAATTCACTGTAGAACCAGCAAGTAAAAAGCACACATCCACCACGCTTTTTTCAGGGTAACATAATGCACACTGTGTCCGTTGGCTCTTTCACCTACAACTCCACTGTGACTTCTACTCATGCACATCACATATCCCGCACCCACCCTCCCTCATGCAGAAAAGCTGCCTCCTTGGCTGAGAAGGATTTTCTCCTCAAAATGTAACTTATGTTTTAAGACAAAACTAAATATTATTATTATTATAGCTATTACTAAAGTTAGAACTGGTTTTGGAACAGAGGTCAAACAAATTAAGAGAACCTTAATGGCCTAAAATGCTTACGCAATTAAAAAATTGCTGCCTAGAAAACAGTTTCATTTCTCTTAGGTATTGCAATATTCATGCCTTTCCTTAGCTACAAGTTAAGGAACGTTGTCTGTATAGACAGAATTCTTTCAATATGCAATAAACTTCTGTATTATACCAACTTCGGTTAGCAACCAGAAATAAGCATAGGCTGAATTCTCCAGCTGCGTCATATATCATCTAACCATACCTAATGGCAGGCTGCCACAAGGACTACCGTTCCCATCCCTCTGGCCCACATTCCCATCTACTGATAGTTTTCAATTGCTCTGGCCATACACACTCCAAAGGGGGCAGGACGGGGATGTTTCTATCAACTCAACAGGCTCGATCAACTCCTTGGGGCCCCACACAACCGGTTAGACATGACGCAGGGGAGAGGAGGAAGAATTGGGCAAACAGGCAGGAAGAACTGGAAGGGTGCAGGATATCTGCTTTCAGGAATCAGTGTAACGTAAAACTATATCCTAAGAATGAAATCCTACAGCTTCTTAAGTCAGGCTGCTGCCGTCCTGTTCTCCTCTCTTTCCTCCCTCCTGTCACCAGCACCATCTCACAGTGATCAGGCCCCAAGGTGGCTGAAAAAAAACCTGGATGGTGGGGGGACAGGACAGGGACAGGGATGAATTGCAGGAAGATAGGGTAGAAGAGGAGGTGGCAAGACTGACAGGTCCTGGCACCAGGCACTGCAGCAAAAGACAAGCAAATGACACTATGCTACCTCTAGTTTACAAGGATAAACTGTCAAGAAAAATTACCACAAGTTACAAAAAAAGGCATCTTCTGAAGCTATTGCAAAAATGTGCATGTGTCCCTGGAATGCTGACATTACTTAATCTAAGTTATACTGCAAGGACTAACAACTGCTAGGCAAAAGACACAGCACACGTAGCATAGCAACTATTCCTCCTAATTTTTTACCCTTGTAGGCTGACAACAGGGCATATAATTCTCCACCAGTCTGGAAAATCAACGAGTTTATCTTAGGACTATAGGGACTGTCTAGAGGAGCCTTGGAACTTCACTTCTGCTAGGAAACTACAAATTCTGAAGCATTTTAGTAGTGCTAATAGCTAATATCCAGGGTAACACAACGCTTACAAGTTAAGATCCATCTAATGCTTGCTGGCAACATGTTTTTTTCTTTCTTTTTTTTTTTCTTTTTTTTTTTTAATTTTATTTTATTTAAACAGTAAGACTCTTTCAAAGTCTGTCTTACTGGAAAAAGACTGAGAACCCTCTAACTCAAACAGGTCAGTAACATTCCCAACTTCCAATCATGAATTTAAGAACAGCTCAAGGTAAAAAAACGCAGTAATCAAATTCTTGAGCAACTCCAAATTATCGGTCTCAAGATCAGCTGGTTTTAAGTCTGACACCTTGAATCATCTCAAGGCTGAAACAACTTCGTCTGTCTCCTCTGCCCTCTTCGCATCTCCCTGAAAACTATCCAAGCTTAGAACAGCCTATAAGATATGTTCAACCAATACATATACACATTTTAAAATATGTTATTTCATGAACTGCCAAGGCCAAACACTTTCACTCCTAGTCCTTGAAAGTGTTGTTTACTCTCCGATTATCCTCTATAGATTCTAGAGTTACAATCCCGGAACAATTCAAAAGCAAATTACTCTAAAATCATCCCTTAAAACAGTTAACAATGATGGAATGGACAGATATGCGAAGTTTGCAGTGTATTAAACCTCCACAGTACACAGACACAAGACACTCTTGTAGGAAAAGGCAGGTACCGAGCTGTATAAATAGTGCACACACACAAAAAGATTTTAAAATTAAACCTTTGTCCTAAAACAGAGTTGTGCAATTCCAATAACAGCTCCTGGGGGCTGTCAGGACTCCATTGCAACAATGACTCCATACTTCCACTCATCACAGTCATGAGAAGCACTGCTTTTATGACTTGGTGGAAGAACTGCAACTGTTATTTTTGCATCCACTTTCATCACTGACAGCAAAATTATCTTTAGAGAGAAACTCGGATTACCAAGAATTCAAAACGGTCAAAATCTATCTGAACAAAACAACAAAAAAAGGCAAAAAGCTCTATTCATCAATTAGGGATTCTGTGCTTTACTTTTAAGGACTGCTATTGTTTATTTGCTCAATTGTGGGTTTTTAAAACACGTTCCCTTTAATGACTCATTTCACAACAATTCAAGTCAAAATATTTCTATTGTTATTCAATTATGAAAAAGCAGGCATGACTAAAAGAGATGTCAAAACATTTTCCAAACGTAATCATACACGAGTGTATGCTTTCTATACAGAGAACGTCTATATAGAAATTAAATACAACAGCTAGATGCAGTAAAGGTTAGAAGAAAATAAGTGCATGAAAACAGGTAAAACTTAAGGTTTCTGATGCAATATTAACAGCTGGTCAGAAAGAAAGTGTTCCGTTCTGGCTTTACGAGCAATTAGCATCATTTAAGATAGAATAATTAGCTTTAAGGAGAAAAAAAAAAAATCAAATCAATCATCAGAATTATAGTTGAAAAATTTAATGATGGATTTCAGTATCATTTAGTCATTATTCTGTAATCACCCACAACATTACCTTGGCAACTAAACCTATGTCTCCCAGATTCACACAGGTAAGCCTGACAGAGATATCAGATTCATGGAGTTTATTTCCACCTGAAACCAGGCCATTCTAAGTTTCAAGTAGTTTTCAAAGAATGAGAGGACCATATAAATGCACTTAATAGTCCTACTGCAAACAGTGCTACTAGGGAAGGGAAGAGGGAAATCTACCAGACTTCCAGACAGTTTGACATGAAAAGTAATTTGGCTACCACTCTAAATATCCAAGTGTATAACTTACCCAAATATTTAGCTCAAATAGGTGAAGGAGAAAAGTTGGGAGAGCTATAGGAGGTTCTACTCTGAAATAATTTTTAACTTCTGCAATAAGGAAATCCAGTGAAGACTTTACATGGAAAAAAAAATATTCCATAGCTCAAAACCTAATTTTTATACTTACAGTACAAGCACCCTTCTATTAACCAAATACAAACTCTAAAAATTAATCTGGAAGTCAGAGCCCTCCCCATTAACATGGAGAAAGTTAGTAATCAGATGATCACCTTTCCAGTCCCTAAAGCTTTCTTTGGCAAAGTCAGTCAGTGCTCTCCTTCTCCCTCCCCAAATACTCTGTTCACACCTTCAGAATTACGCAACAGAAGAATGGAAGTAACCTAGGGTGAGGCACTTAAGTCTTTTACACAGTAGCAAAAGGAACTAAACACCTGCAGTGGAACAGATACGTATCTCCTTCCTAGGCATACATGCAGCTACTACTATCAGTACTGCAAAACCAAGTGAAGTTAAATATGAGTGATTTTACAACCACACTAATATTCACATGCATACAAAAGTTTAAAATCACTGTAGAAAAAACCCAAATAGATAGTTCATTGCAGCCATACTGCAAAATGCCCGTACTTATGTATCTATGCACAAAGCCCCACTAATTTTTCAACTAGTTACAAGTACTATACAGCAGAAAGTACAATTAAAATACTTTCAGATTAAAATTTAAAGCAAGTTTTCTAAAACAAATCCCAGTTTGTCACTCGACAGAATCTTTTCATTTCCCCTTTCACAAAAGGTGTATCTGCAAGGACTTTCCTCACTTCTCAGAGTCCTTCGGAGTAGCGAGGTGTCGCTACAAAAACCAAGCAGAGGTACCCTAGCTGAACACAGGGGTTCTATGGGTTCTCTGCCAGCAGCAAAGGTCCTCAACCCTTCCAGCCCGGCGTTTCTGGGAGCACAGGGTGGAACCCAAGGATATTTTTACATTGAGAAGTATCTGCTGTGACAGGCCACACGTGCAAGGAAGACTAGGTGCAGCGTCAACAGCACACATTTGAAGCGCCTCACAGGGGAGCGAGATTTCAACTGCTTCATACGCAACACTTCAAGGGGCAGAACACGTTTTTCGGCCAGGAACCGTGCCGCGCGTTAAACTGTCAGGTACTTTATGCTTTTGGCTACCAGATTGTAAATCAACGCCACTCACCTCCCCACAAACTCGCCTCCGTGTAAGACAAGCTAGCCAACTCCGCTGCATAATGGGAGAATTAGCTCGCCAGGTGTTACTCTGGGGCTTTTCAGCCTGGAAAGCTAAGCCACTGAGATGGCCGGGGGGCAGGCTTTTGCAACGGAAATCGCCCGAGTTTAAAAAAACAAAACAAAACAAAACAAAAGTCTTTTTAACGCCCGAGTTGCAACCTGCGGCGGGAAGGGAGGGAAGGCGGCGGCGCTCCGGGGCCGTTCCCCGGCGAAGACCCGCCGAGCAGGGCCCAGGCTGGACCCGCAGCCGGTCC
>VZTL01009491.1:20361-44968 GCA_013400535.1 Scopus umbretta
GGCGGCTGAAGGCCCCGCCATGCGCGGGCCGGGCCGGGCCTGGCGGGGGTGCGGGCGGGCGGCCGAGCTCCGCGCCAGCCGTGTCCCTCGGACATGTCGCGCCGTCCGGCCCGGAGCCTTGTGGCGGCGGCGGCGGCGGTGGTGAGGGGCTGGCGCGGCTTCTCAGGTCAGACACTCCTTCTTCCCCCCCCACAGGCCTTGCTTTCCCCTCACCGGCGCAGCCCGGCTCCGTGCCGCAGGGCCCTGTCCAGCCCCGCGGCCCTGGCTGCCTCCGTCCCCGGGGCACGCTAAGCGTTATCGCCGCTTCGAGCCCGCTCTTCCTTCCCCCGGCAGCACGGCGGCTCTCGGGGCCGGGCGGGCCGTGAGGCCGCCCTCGCGTCTTTTGGCGGTGGGGGCGCGGGAAAGCAGCTGTACCCGGCAGCGGAGTCGTAGCCCCAGTCACGGTTGAATCCGAGGGCAGAACGGCTTATTGTTTGAAAAATAAAGCAACGATGTGGAAAGCTCCTTGCTGTCTTCAAAATTTTGCTTTATTTAATGCCTGTTGTGCTCTGTTGTCCCGTTGCAAGGTATCCTGTTTATCTTCTGTGTAGGTAGACAGAAACAGTGAAAAATCTCTTTTTAAACAGCACAAAAAAGCTGTAATTATATTTCACTGCCTGGGTCTCCTGACTTACCCCAGTCAATCATCGCATAAGTGAATGCTTTATGTTATGACAGTCAGTTGTCATGCATAAGTAATCTTTAATTAGTGGCTAATCATACTGGCTCCCACTGAAATACAGTCTGTATGTTCTGCTATAAGTCTCCAAGGCTTAGCTCTCTGAAAGGCAGGTAGCTGTTCTGATTATGTTATACTTGCTTATGTTAGTGAAGAGTTGATTGTAATTTGTTCTAAGAATCCAGTGCCATGCCAGGGCAGTGTGAATTGGTTTTGTAGTAGGTATGTGGTAAGTGATATAAAAGAGAACCGGTTCCCAAAACATCAGCTGGTGGATGTTAGGAAACAGATTACCATCTCTTTCCATGTGTCTGATGGTTTGTATCTAGCCACCAGCAGTTCTTCAGCTGCACAAGGCTGTGACTGAGAATTCCAAAGCTCGTAAAGTCTGTGACAATGATATTTAGCTTTAGCTTTTGTCTTATCATGCACACCCCCAACTCCCAAACGCACACTTGTAATTCTCTTTAAAACTTGTCTCCTTTGGCTGTGGGTGGATTTGGAAGTGGGATACATAACTGTATGCTTCTGAGGAGCTGTTTTCAGTTTGGCTAATGCTACTGTCCACTAAGTTAAATAAATAAACAGGGATTCTTGAGTATTTTTCTCGCAGAAAAAAACCAACATTGCTGCATAAACCTGTGTTACTTGGTGGTTTCTTTGTGGTGGTGGTAGTAAAAAAAGAACTGGAAAGGCCTTGCAAACTATAATTGTTCCAGATGAGTGGTATTTTTTGAAGGTATAGTCAAGAGAAGATGATATACAGGTGTTGTGCTTCAAGCACTGCAGTGTTTGAGGTAAGCAAGGGAGGGAGAGTGCTGAATGCATCATGAACACCAAGTGCAGAAACTGGGATGTGCAAACGGGCATAGCTTTCTGGGTTTTCTTGCTGGATTGTCAGGTTTAGCGTATGTTAATTTCTTTCAATCCGTTTTATGAACATTTGATCATTAGTTGAGTTGCATGCACATTGTTTCATAAACTACTATGGTGTATTACACATTGAAACGTTAAGGAGGGATATTTACGTCAGATAAGGTGAACGAATGCTACTAAGAGTCAGATGACTGGAGTATAATTCTGCAGTTTTCTAACTGGAAAGGTCTTTTACCTTGATATGGTGCATTTTTTTTCCTCTAGTTTGCAAGACATGTGCTCTCCGAAGATTTTCCATCCAGCCTGCCCAGCAGAAGAAGATTCCAAACCGGTATTTGGGCCAGCCCAGCCCCTTCACACACCCACACCTTCTCAAACCAGGTTAGGTTCAGGCCCTGTATGAGCCAATCGTCGGTATTCTCTCTTGTCTCTATTTTGCTGAGATGTCTAGGACAGAGTATTGATTTCCTGTATCATACAGGTGTCTGTCATTTCAGCTGTTTATGATTACTTTCATTAGGCAGTAATTATATTCAGTAGTTCATTTCCTTGTCTGAGATTATACTGATTCCAAAAATAGGATTCATGTGTTAGCTTTTTACCTTTTTCTCATGGGATGCGTGGTGTCACTCACTTCAGTACTGCAGACCTTTCATGGCAGTGGCATCTTGGGAGCTCATCGTCTCCTGCAAATACGATACAATTTATATTAAGGGAGAGTCCTTTGTGCAAGCTGAACTGCTAGAATGCTTCATATCTAACATCTTGTGGCTCACAAAATAAAGGTGTCATTCAGAAAGGAGATCAGAGAGACACTTACTGAGAGGTGGACACCACTTGCCTAAAAAGCATGCCCCCTTCAGAAGAGTATTCAAGCTGTGGGGAAAAGAAGAAAAAGAGACTTGTGGCTATAGAGTTAGAAGGTAGTGATGAAAGAGAAGCTGAGGTTGTGCAGTTTTATGAGATTAATGAAAATGAGCATGTAGGTATCAGGTGACCATGATTAAACCTAAAAACAAAATTGTGAGTAAAAATATATTCAAGAACATGTCCAGCACATTCTGGTTCTGTGTTCTTTCTCCATATATAGCTATACAGAGAGAACAGATGAATATCTAACCACACACTTGCGTATTTAACTGTAGCGTAATTCATGGCAGAGGGGACCTTGGGAAGTTACTAGGTCCGCCCTCTGCTCAAAGCTGAGCTAACTTCAATATTAGATCAGATTGCTCAGGGCACTGATTAACAGCAGCTCACAGTAAATGAGGCTAACACTTTAAAAGTACTCACAGCTGAAACACTGGAGACTAATTCTAGCTGCCCATAGTAATTTTCCATTTAATAAAGGAGTGGTGTTTTCCTTAAAATAATACAACAGTGTTTTATTGCAATTACTGTTTTAAAAAGCAAATGCCTTTAAGGCAAATAAAATTGCCAGGCCTTGCAGTCAGAAGACAAATGGGATTCCCATGTTCTACCCTACTACAGCTTCTAAACTTTATTGGACTGTTTGTGACTGGAGTGCAGCAGAGCACAGGAAATTTGGAGTATAATATTGCAGAAATATGGGGTCAGACTGCATTAAAACAGTTTCTGTTCTCTGTCATTTCTAGATCTACGGAGTAAAACAAAATTGGTGGGTTTGTTTTTTTCTTTTTAAAAAAAAAAGACTTTTACACCAAATAGGTGTTGGGGATGTATGGTGTCAAAAAGGTGTAAAGTTGAATGCAGATACAACATATGTGATTTTCTTAAACTCTCCGTTGTCAAGGAAAAACATTCAGGATAGAAATTCCCCCTCCCACCCCACCCCACCCATGCAAGAATCAACTTAAAGTACAAGTTAAATTTCAGTTTTTGTTCTAGAATTGTCTCTACATAATACATTAAAGAAAAAGAAAAGATTATGACGGTAGAAAGTTCACAGTATAAAAACACAGTCTATGTTAAAATGGGGTATTAGCCAAAGTACTAATTAAGGCTCATGTATTAATTTAAATCATAGTTAGAGAGTCTCATATTTTTAAAAATACATACCTAAGCTGTTGCTGGTTCTTTCAACTTCACTCTGGTTTTGGTGAGTATCTTGGTCACTGTACTTCGTATCCTTTGTGACTGGAGCAGTTTAAAACATACTTTCATCTAAGAGATCATTTGTTTAGTTAGAGTCATTAGGAATATAGTATTTAATGTCGGAGAAGTCCAAATTGTTTATTATTGAGAAAAGCTGCATCTGCCCTGGAGAAGATTCCTTCTCTTAATTGGAGTCTGCTGCCAGCCTGCAGTTCATGGTTGTCTTCTGCCTGGAGTCTTGTGACTCGTTAGATTCTGCAACCTCTGCCTGATCTCCCAGTATCTGTAACACTCAATCCACCCCTTACGGTTTAGAACTGGTTACTTTATGAGTTGACTTAGTGTGTATTTGAATAGACATTCTAGCTTTATCTGAGGAAATTAATGCTCAACCTTAGGAGGTAATCTTCTGTTCAATGTCCAGATGCTATAAAACCCATCAATTTTCAGCAGTCAAAGTCCAGTTTGCTTTGCCCCTTCCCCCTTTTTTACATATCTTTCTGAAAACACCCATCTGTTTTGGAAGTTTGTCTAAATTTTTGTGGTTGCCAGGGTTTTGTGATTTCTGCTTTTGCACGGAAACATGTAACAGAAAATCCGATTTGTTAAAATAAATTCCTGTCTTTGCGTGATGGAGGAGCAGATTGAGTGAGGATGTGGTGTAGGGATAGATGCTGAAGAGATGCATGAGGGAGCGATGGAAAGGCTAGTGAGGGACCACAGTGAAGCCATGCTTATTAAAAGCATCAGGGAGTAGGCAGGAATCAGGCATGCAACTAATAAAATATCATGAGTGCCTTGAATTTCTCAATCTGATTTGTTTTGTATTCGTAGGAGAGGTAACCCCGGGATTGTCACAGGTGGAATATGCTCTTCGCCGACACAAACTGATGGCATTGATCCAGAAAGAAGGCCATGGCTGGGATGGATTGGACCACACAGTGATTCTGCTATCCAACCCCACGTACTACATGAGCAATGACATCCCTTACATTTTCCACCAGGACACTAACTTCCTGTACCTCTGTGGGTTCCAGGAGCCTGACAGCATCCTGGTGCTGCAGAGTATTCCTGGCAAAGCGCTGCCCTCCCACAAATCCATACTATTTGTGCCCCGGAGAGATCCAAGCCGAGAGCTGTGGGATGGGCCCAGATCAGGCACGGATGGGGCAATTGCTCTCACAGGAGTAGATGAAGCTTACACCCTTGAGGAGTTCAGACACTTGGTGGCCAAGCTGAAAGGTAACAAAAAGTGGAGGGGGAATGAGATGAGATGAGGTTTGCAGGGTCTGAATGGTATGGATTTAGGAAGGTTGTCGGTGACACCAATTGAAGACTCTCATGAACTTGGGGAAGTGCAGGGGATATAATGGTATGACAAAGGCAGTTGGGAGTTCTTGTAGCTTCTTGAGGGTCATCAATGGAAATGTAGTTTTGAAAATAATAGGTTTTCCTCCCCTTCGCATTTCTTCTGCACCCATGTGAATGCCAGTGTGCACATCTGTGAAACATAAGGAACAGGATAAGCAAGAGAGCATCTCAAACTGTGTCACTGTTTTTGCTGACAGAGCCAGAACCAGATGAAGTATAGGAAGCTTGAAGGTATTTTATTCATAATAGACTTGAAAAATGATCCACACGGGGAGGTTGTTAGTCCACTCACCTTTTTTAGCTAGATCTTGACTTACTCCTGAAATATGAACATTGCTGTCCTGTAGACGTGTTCTTCTGCATCTAACATCACCATGTAGCCTCAATTCTTATAATCGAGCGTGAACTTGAATGCAGTATAAAATGAAGCTGAAGGCTTATGACAATATAAAAAAGGGCAAGTGCTTGGGGAATTACACAAAAAAATAGAGTGAATTCTGGAGTCTTAAATACCATCTTGGATTCTAGTTATTTTGTTTCAAAAAAGGATATATTGAAAATAGAAAAGTCACAGAAAGGGCAACAAGGATGATCAAAAGTATGAAGCATGTGTGAGATACATGCTGGACAAACCTGCTTAGTTTGAAAAAGAAAAACAGAAGGTAAGGTATGAGAGATGTGTATGGTTATGGAAAGCACAAGGGAGGATGAATAGGAATGATTAGTTGCTATTTTTCATAATTTACAAACAAAGGCAACACTGAGTGAAATGACCTTTTAAGTTTTAAGTTGTAGATCATTCACGGAAGGTTTGGAATGTCAAAAGTATAAATTGATTCAAAAGTTTTTAGTTCCATGGGGAGAAGTCCATGAAAAGCAGTTAATCACCGTTATGAAGCCTTGAAATGAAGAAAGCAGAAGTGGGGAGGATGTGCTAAGGAAAATACTCTTTCATAAATGCCCAGTCTCTTAGAGACTTTTTGTAAGGACCTGCTAATGGCTACTGTCACCAAAGAAGGAGGGCCTAGGTGGAGATTAGCTGTGACTTGGCATGACTTTTCTACTCATTCCCAGTTCCTGTGGGGAGAATGTGGGTTCTAAATAAATTTCCACATAGCTAAATAGGTTTGTCCTCAGTAAGTTCATCTTCTCTGAATGGCTGAAATAACCAGTTGTTCCCCAAAGATATTCTGAAGTGTCGTTGATAATGACCCTGATTCCATGCGATGGGTAAAAGGTAAGTTGCCTTACAGCATCAGCAGGCACAGGCTAAATAAGAGAACAATTCAGAACATGCAGCACTGCAGTGCAATGGCTACTTAGCTTCCACAAGTGCAACTTTGATATGCAAACTCTGAATGGATCTGTGCAAGATACATATATTCAGTGATCATCATAAAACCCAGTATTTCATGGAAGTGGGGAATTGTCAAATCTACATGCTATGAATTGGTAATCTAGATTTTGAAGAGATTGCTAGTATCCTGTGACAGTGGAAGTGTCTATATGGTCTGTAAAGGCAGATTCAGAAGAAATCAATTTCTCAAATATAGCAACAGGTCTGGTTTAGGAGGAGTGCGTTTGCTTAGTATGGGGAGGACATTTCTATATTTATTCTTGTCTGTGTCGGCTTTTGTTTTGTATTCCAGGTGAGTCAAACATTGTTTGGTATGACTTGACGAAACCAGTGCATACAGAGCTGCACTCTGACTACATGCTGCCTCTGGCTGAGGTAAAAGCTCGGAACAAAAACCACATCCAGGGCATCCGACATCTAGTGCAAAACCTTCGGCTGATCAAATCTCCTGCAGAGATTGAAAGGATGAAGATAGCTGGGCGGTTGACAGCAGAGGTATGGGCTCATGTGCTCCCCAAATGCACCAGTGCATTCCTTTAAAGAAGAAAGGGAAGAGGGCTGTTGATGGGGTGACATGGGTTGGAAGGATAGCTTTGGTCTAATCTGTTACTGAACTGCTGTGTCTCAACCACCAGCTGGGCTCAGCTCCCTTCGCATGACAAGGAGAAACAAGATGACTGCTTGGACTACCAGCTTCTCTCAATTAGTGTAACTCCAGCGAAGCAAGCCAGCAGTTGTTAGACTTTGTTTAAAAGCAGTATCTATGCAGGAGCAGGGGTAGCCTCTTCACTCTCTTCCCAGCTTCCCTTGTCCTTCCCCACGCCATTTTCTTTCTCATTTATGCTGTTGATTTTGAGGAAATAGGATTTTTGTGAACACATTGCCTGTGTATGTTGCCGTATTCCCACTTCTCCCTCAAATATCTTTTGAACTCATTGGCCAATTTTAAACAAATCTGACAGATACCTCAAATGCAATTATGTTTTTGTAAGTTATTAAAATGGCTAGCCAGATACAAGAGAGAGGCACAGCTTGTCCTTCTCTGAAGCTGCATAAGGCACTCCTGTTATACATGAGGTAATCCATAGGTGAGACAACTCCTAAAATGCCAACCCATGGGATCAGCTTCAATCATTTAATCCTTCTTCAAAAACTAAAGTCAATCAGCCCGTAAATACAGTTTCACAGATAACAGAGCTTAATTGGTTCTAGTCTTGACCACCCTGCATTTTTGGCTGCCTCTGGTTCCTGTGTTCTGGGCCAGCTGATTTTAGGCCTTCCTCAAAAGACAGCAGGTAAAAGAGAAAGAACTTCTCTCAAGTTCAGGCTCCTTTGCTAACTGAAAGGCCCTTCTTTTTCATAGGCTTTCACAGAGACAATGTTTGCCAGCAAATCCCCAGTGGATGAAGCCTTTCTGTATGCAAAGGTGAGTACTTCGTGGTTGGAAGTGAGATAGAAAGGATGGATGTTGTTTTTCCTTCCAGGAAACTAAAAATGTCAGATCTCTCTATAATGTGTCTCCCACTGTAGCACATTTCTCCTTCACTCAGCTCTCGTGGTTCCTAGGACGTGCGACAAATGTGGTGTGAGGAATTCTTCAGCTGTACTTCCCGTATTGAAGGAACGTAGTGGTTGTCTAAGTTTATCTGTTTTTGATGTCATTTTCTACTGTATTTAAATACAAAACCTGCTAAACAATCAGAGATATAGTTACTATTTTAATTCTATAATACAGTTCTATTGTACAGAATTTAAGTAGTTGTAACACCTATTTGTAAAACCTGCTTCTCTTGGCTCTAGCTTCTTACTACATCAGATTACCATAGCTATCTTGAAGTAGTGTAGATGCCTCTCAGTTACAAAATAGGGACTAATTGGCCTGCACATTTGGTAAGGAATTTTGTAAGGAGTTGCAGTGAGATGCCTGTTTGAGAAACATCAACAGGATTTGACCCTCTGTTATGACATAGATGGGTCTGTGCTGACATGGCACTGAGCAGCAGTACTAACTTGTAAAGAAAATTATTTTAATTAAAGTGTATTTTACAGATCAATTTTCCCTCCAGATGAGGATTGTAAAACCTACTTTACTACATGTAGGCATCCTGGAGTGTTCTGTCCCATGTGCTTTTGGTAATTATAGAAAAGACATGTTATTAATATATTGAGGATATAGAGGGTCTCTATAGATGTAAGTTTATTCATTTCCATGCTTTCATGAGCTTCTTCACTCGAGAAAGGTAAAGATCTTGACGCTGATAGTGCCTTCCCTGCCACACACCTTGGACATCAAGATAGTGCATGCTTTCGAACCTTTTTAGTTCAACAGTCATGAAAACAGATACTGCTATAAATATGCAGGTACTTTGTAGCTTTAAAAGACAACAACAAAACATGACTGTTGTCATGCTAACATTTAGGATCTTTGAACATTTGCAAAGTTGTATGGCAACTAAGAGTGTTACTTTATATAAGAACAAATCTTCATCTGGATTTATGACACCACAATGAATGTTTGATACAGTATTGAACAGTTTGCACCAGTAAGAGCTTCCATGAGACCAGATGCAGGCTTAAGATACTCTCTTCAAAAGTAGATAGTTCTGTATTTTTTTTCTCCAGTGTTCTTGCAAAAACCTTCAAGGCTGCTTTCATTTAGTGAACTCACTTTCCAGTTTCACTTTGTTTTGTTCAAATTAAGAAAACAGTTGTAGGACATGAATTATGATAGCCCCAGGGCAGTTAATCACCTGAATCAGCACTAATGGTCGTCTCCTCTCTGAATTGGTATTGCAGTTTGAATTTGAGTGCCGGGCTCGTGGTGCTGACATCTTGGCGTACCCTCCTGTTGTTGCTGGTGGCAACAGATCAAACACTTTGCACTATGTGAAGAACAATCAGCTCATCAAGGTAAACCATATGCTGTCCAGTAACTTAAATGCAGTGCTGTGAACACTGTCCGCATGTGTCCTGTAGCTGCTCTTTGTTTTGACTGAACAGATCAAAACACTTCAACATATATTTCCAGGTGAGCAGGGGAAATGAATCCTGCCCTGGTTAGTTTTACTGTCAGTGGCAGATTAACTTCACTCCATCTAGTCTCTTTCTCTCCTCTTTGCACTTGGTGCACTATTTTCTGAACAGTGGAAGGACTTGCAGACAAGCTTGCAAATAACTTCATTTAGTGAGCGTGTCTTTTCCCACACAGCCTGCAGCAGTGTGCAGTGCTGGGTGAGTTGCTAACCTCACAAACAAGAGGGACTACTGCAGCAGGCAGAGTGAAGGCACTGTGGGGGGCCTTCTGCCATCGCTTGCATTGCTTGGTCTTGCTTTGCAACGTAAGGTGCAATACTGCTTTCCTGCTCTGGAGAAGCTGAAAAGCATTTTGGACTCCATGTAGGCCAGCAAAGCAGGGAAGGGAAAGAAGGAGGGAAAGGATCGGTGTTAAATGTTGAGAGGTGGATTAGATGGCTGTAGGTAAATTAACATGTCTTGTCTTATTTTGAAGATTCACATTATTGAATTCAACCCTCTCCAGCTTTCCTGACAATACGCCTTTAGATTCAGATAAGTATTTTCGGGAGCAGTATTCCCCCACCAGTCTATTCACAATTCACTTTTCAGAGGAGTATATTTTTCCTCTGTCTTAATGCAGGATGAAACTTTCCCACTATCATTGTCTTTTCTTGAAGCTGGCATGCTAGAAGACCTTGAAATGATCTGCAGAGACAGACGTACAAAAGATATGACAGGCTGCTTTTGGCAGAAAGAAGCCTCTTTTGTTGTACTGTCATCCAAGGTCAGGCGTGCTCATGTAACTCCAGTTGCTTCTGTTAAAGTTGTTTAGTTAAATGACTGTCACTTGTTTTTTTCAAAACTATTAAGAAGGAGGTTAAACCCATAAACTTGACTCTTTCTTTTCCTTTGTGTGCTACTTCCTACAGATCTTGTTGCCAAATAAGCTAACAAAGTGTCTAATTTGGAAGGTATCTGAAGGCTGCTCATGGCTTCATGTGGCTTCATTCAGTCTGCCCCTTAGTGGACTCACCTTTAAAGACAGAGGACAAGCTGCATGACATAAGGCACTTACTGGACAATCAAACTACAGGGTGAACTCCCTTAGCCAATAAATTGTTACTTAGCTTGTTTAATTGCTTGGAAGAGGGCAGGTGCTATAATTTAATATTTTACTTAAAGAATTGTACCAGGTATTCTGAAAAACATAAAAATACAATTTAAATGGACAGCTAATGGCCTGTCTATTCAGTGGGATAGTGAGATCTGCTCATTGCTAGTTTATCTACTGTGGAAGTGTTTGTGGCACTCAACTGTACACAGTGATAGTAGCTAGCACTGAAATTCTGCTTCTTATTTTTTGCCTTTAACGTGCTAGAATTATTCCTTGTCATTCCGCATCATGGCTGCTGGCACACTCATGGATCTGTGGAGTGCATCTCTATAATGTCATGTAAATCCATAGAGAACTTAATCCAAACTTTTCACAAATCTCACGGCTCTATTTGCTGTTAGCCCCTTTAGGGAGGGAAGGCAAGGCAGTGATTTTGTTCCTGGCCCTTTGTCTTTTTTGCATGGCTTTTTGGAAGACGTGCAGTCAGTGATTTAATTGATGTGGAACAGTTTTGGTGAAATGAATTGGAGGTTCACATCTCCAAAAGTTTTTTCTTCATCGCAAGACAGATTCAGAAGTATATCTTAGAGCAGTCAAGAAAGTCCCTGAAGAGAACAGGGGAGATGGTATAAGCTATTCAATAGTGCATTCACAGCAGTGATACGCTGTCAGAGAATTGATTTTGCTGGGTCCTTGTACCTGTGACAAGGCTAAATCTTTAGCTGTTAGTGATCTTGTGGGTAGCTCGGAAATCTATGTTCTTGTTGCAAAACCCTTCTGTCTCAGTCACTAGCCGAGAACTTCTAGGGAAAGGAGTCACTGGAGTAGGTGATCCAGGTGCGAATGCGACTGATGTCTCAGAGCGCAGAATAGTTCAAGGAAAACGTCTTTTCTTACTCCAAAGTGTTTGAAAATCAGTGTGTTAAGAGTTCAGGCTGTTGATAAGCATAACAGTCAGAGACCACCTTGCAGAGAAACAATCCAATTGGAGTAGTCTGTTTATGAACAGTAGCACCTGGGGTGTTCTGCAAAAGGAATTCACATCTCTGCAGCTGCTTTGCAAAAATAAATACATAATCTCCTTTCCTGCTCTCAGACAGAAAAATCAATTCAGTTAATAGCTGGACTGACCCACAGGGCATTTTTTCCTGTTATTCTCCAGGATGGTGAACTGGTCTTGCTAGACGGTGGATGTGAGTCTTCCTGCTATGTAAGTGACATCACACGTACCTGGCCTGTCAATGGAAGGTATGTTGCAATAAGGCTGTATTGAAGAACTTTGAGAAGCTCTTAAATAATTGATGGATTGAGTGTATGTGTGTTTAATCTCTGTGTGAATAGTTTTAACGTGTCCCATTCTGTGGTTCTTCAGAGTAATCAAATTATATAAACCAATCTTTCAGTATGAGAAGCTGTATTCCCCACTGCCTCATTAATTACTGTATGAATATGTGTGATTACTGCTATTTTCAGCTATTACAGCATGCTTAAAGTGCAGAGGGGGCTTTTGTGCATTCAGCTGTGGCTGACTCTGGTTGTGTGTAAGAAAACAGTTTAGTTGACCTGTACATGGCTCTGTCAGTTGTGAATTTGCTGGTGTGTGTCCCTGTGGTTGTGTGTTTGATTCCTGTATGTTTTGGTTCAAGTGCATTCTTTTTCCTGTAGCAGCTTTGCCTTGCTTTGCTTTGGGGTTAGGTTGTCAGCTGAGAAACCCTGCCTCTACGCAGTGTATTGAAGGGCATGTTGCAGTGATGCCTTGTCTGGCATTTCATATAAGGAGCTTTCCTTTCTGACTTTCCCTGCTCCAACGCTGAACTGAATCTGCCCCCAAAATAGGTTCTGGATAGAGGTTTATCTGTGAGAAATGTCCTTTGTTCCTTTTCTCAATGGTTTTCAGGTTCACCAAACCCCAAGCAGAACTATACCAGGCTGTCCTGGATATCCAAAAGTCCTGCCTGAGCCTCTGCTCCCCAGGTGTGAGTCTAGAAAATATCTACAGCCTCATGCTGAGCCTTATTGGACAGAAGCTGAAAGACTTGGGGATCCTAAAGAGTAATGTCACTGAGAGCCACTTCTTCAAGGTACTTCAAGTTCTTTTTATTCCAGCTTCCCCCCAGCTAGGCCTGACTGTTTTCTCCCTGGGTTATGTCAGCGGCTTTATTTTGGCTCAGGGATGTGCTTTTGAGATTAATCTTCTAATTGTCCCCACTCACTATGTTTTAATTCATGTTGTGGGCTGGTCTCAGCACAGGACTGGATTTCTCTCAGAGAAGACTAAACTTGAAGATGTGTTTCAACCATTGAGTGCACAATTTCATCTGAAATAACTCCCCAGTCTTATATGCACATAGTGTGAATATGCGCGTGTTCCTCAACACTTGCTGTTTCACCCTGCAGATCCATTCCCATTGGTCTGCACTACTTGTTAGTGTAGGTGCAGCTTTAGAGTGCAGACATTCCAAAGGGACCTATAGAGACATTGGCACTAACACAAAATTCTGGGTCCAGGGCTGGTTGCAGGCAGTTAGTCATAGTTTTGTGATCTGTTTAACATAGCATCAATCTGCAGTGCCACCAAAAGGTACAGCCCGTTCTCAGTTATTCTGCCTGCTGCCTCTTCTGCATCATTTTGTGTCAGTATTGGGATTCAGAGAGCTATCTGGTGAACAAGACTGGGAAACTGGTCTGCCTTAGAGCTGAACCTGCAGATAAAATAGGGTTGGTTTGCAGTTAGAGAAGTTTATCCAGTTCCACTCACTGCAAACCTGCATGATTGCTGATGCCAATACGAGAAAGATGGCGGAACCGGGTGAGGGAACTACCCCTTTGGCAGCAGGACAGGTTTCTGCCAGATGTAATTGCCTTACAGTGTCAGTGCAATGACAGCACAAGTTCTTCCCTGTGAACAGAGGCCATCATGCCGGTTTCTCTCGGCAGGCGGCAGCACAGCCAGATGAGACCAGCATCTGTCTGCAGCTTGCTCCCCAGTGAATGCAAGGAGCATGGGGCAGAGGAGGAATTAGCTCTTTGATTCCTGCTGTCAAGGAGCTCCTCTCTGGAGAGAGGGGGATTAGGATGGTGCAGGGGGAGGTGGTGTCAAGTGCCCTGTAGAGGTGGATTAAAGCCCTGCTGTAGCCACTGAGTGAAATCAGCACAGCATCCACTCTGTCGTGCATTAGGAGACCCCTTTGCTGTATCAGCTGCTGCCAGTTGTCAGGGTCTGCTGATGGGAACAATGCAGGGCTTGGATGTTTAAGGGTTGGAAAGGGTTGGGGCAGCAAAGTTCAGTGAGCTGAAAGCTGAAATCTTGCTTGACATGCTGAGGTGGTGATGGGCTCGGGCTGTTCTTTTCAGTGAGGGGGAAAGGCAGTCTGCAATATGCTCGTAATAGGCACCTGTTACTGGTGGATTTTGAGGGCCATCCAGTTCTGGTAAATGGAAGACAGCCCCTGGTGGCCTAGTCATGGCAGTAAGATTGCTAGTTAAGCACATAACTATTCTGTCTCTTCTCCCCATCTTTTGTATTGGAACAAGAAGTTGGGCTGTGTTTAACTGCCTCCATGACACTTGTTTTGTCTTCTGCTAGGCTGTTCGAAAGTACTGCCCACATCATGTGGGCCATTACTTGGGCATGGATGTTCATGATACCCCAGATATATCCCGATCGCTCCCGCTTCAGCCAGGCATGGTGATAACCATTGAACCAGGTAAAACAATATGCAGTCAGTGGTGGACAAAAACATGCAACACTGAGGATAACAGTATTGTTTTCAGTAGTTAGTTGGTCCCTCAGACCAAAATGTTCAGGTCCTTTCTGGTAAAATTGAAAATTATTACAGTATTGGAAAACCTTAAGTTTTCCCCTTCCAAAGTCATTAGAGTATTAGAAAACCCTATTTCCCTCCCAATCACAGCCAAGGTAACAAATTGTGGGAGTAAACTCTCAGACTGTGATCGAGTGCAGTGCAGAGAAGCAGGGTCAATTCCCTTGTTCTGTGTTCCGTGTTACTGTGACTAAACTACTACCAGTCACTGGTAGTGTAAGTCTCAAGCATTGCAGTCTGCAATTACAGGCATTCGCAAGTTTGCTTTGCAAATTAGGCATTTCATGATGAATCTTTCTTTCTGCTTGTCGCTGGATTTGGAGCTGTCAGCTGGAAACTGATATTTAATGCTTGGCTCTTCTCTCTCTATTCAGAACATTGTTAAAATCATCACTGTGAACGTAGTATTGAGAGTAAGAAGTGTGGAAAGGCCAGCTGTAATTGTGGAAGTTTTTATTAACATGCTAGTTTCTGTAGTCACTGAGGGACACTTTCCTTTTGCCCACCAACTGCCATGAGTGAGGGGAAAGAGAGTAGCGTTTCTTACTAAAAATTTTCAGGATCAAACTCATGTTGCTGAAAATCCAACTGTGCTCTCATGGTGGTGCAGTAAGAGAAAGGTGTTGTTATGGAGAGTGTTGTGTGGTTTAATTCCCTTCCTTCTTTCAGGCATTTATATCCCTGAGGATGACATGGGTGCCCCGGAGAGGTTTCGTGGCATTGGTGTGCGCATTGAGGATGACGTGGTGATAACAGAGGATGCACCTCTCATTTTGTCTGCTGACTGTCCCAAGGAGATCTACCACATCGAGCAGATCTGTGGCCGCAGCTCATGATGCCCCATCTCTGCCTCTTTCATCCTCCTCGGGAGACGCAGCCCTCCAGGGATGCAGATCCCTGTAGCTGGCTGTAGTTGTCAAGTGATGGAGGGCATGGACAGTTGATGGCTGTTTCCAAGGCTGGGGCTGAGAAGTGGAATGCAAAAGGCTTGGGTATTGAGGAATGAAAAAACAAAGCAACCCCTTCTGTGTGCGTTTTCCTTCTGGTTTGATTAGTGCTGATGTTGAGCTGTTGTAGGACATGGGGGTGGATTCATTTCTCTGCTTTGTAGATCCATCTGTTCTGATGCCCTTGGAGGGATAAATTTCATCAGTGCCACCAGCAGGCGTTCTGCCTGGTCCCTCCAGATGCATAGGTGCAACTGCTGAAACCAGGGCCCCATTTTTTTCCCCTTTAGCAGTAGTTTCACAACAGTCAGATATTAAAAATGAAGCTTTCATAAATGCTGTTTTGGGGGAATAAAGTGTGTCAGACAGCTTTGATTTTTATAGAGCCCTGGAAGAAGGGGTTTTGGTAGTCAGGAAGATGGGTTTGGTTAGGAGGTAGTTTTATCTGAAGCTTGTGGAGAATGCCTTTAGTATTTTAAGGGTAAGGGTGTGCTTGGGCCTTGTTCAGGCATATGCAATATAGGCCAACAGCAGGAAAAACATCTCATCAGGTCTTTCAGCTTATTGGAATGTTCGGTAATTTCAGAAAGGACAGATAGGGCTCAGGAGGTTGGACATACCCATTCTTGCTGTCTGCCACATTCCCTTCTTTTTATCCCAAATGTCCATTCCAGTCTCCTGTTCTGAGCCCATCTCTATCCTGGGAAGCAGGGCTATATTGGCTGTGCTGGACTCCACTGGTGAGCTGCTGGTTGTCACCTGCATGTGAGATGTCCAGCTCTGGGACAGTCACAACACCTTTCTGGTTTACGCTGTAAGTGCCAGCAACTTCAGCAGTGTATTTTTGAAAAGTCTGCCCTATGGTGAGTCTCAAGTATGGCTTTTATATGGAATTTAAAGTAAGTATTTTAAAAAATTCTGAGGGCAAGATCACAGCTGCCTTTTGGGTTTTGCCGATTGCAGTCAGTAACTAATGCTCTGTGGTCATATTTTTGAGGCAGCTGCAAATGTGATTAGGGGCTAGGATGGATATGGGTAAAGAGCAGAGCTGTCTTCCCTCAACATCAGCCGACCACCCAGGCCATTGTATGCAGTGGTAAACACACCTACTAGGGGCAAACATGGCGTCTGTGTATTTACTGAAAATATTTTGACAATCAGCTGTTTAACGTGTCTGAAAAATGCCACTCATCAGTGCATCTATTTATTTATGCTTGCTGTTGCATCACATCATCTTACTACCTTTCTGATGGTAGCTTTCAGTATTTTTCATCTGTTATTCTCAATTGTCTGTCTTTTTCTCTTTTCCTATATTGTCTATTTATGACCCACTACAATGTCACTGCTTCCTAATCCATTTTGCTTTCTAATCAATGTCACTGCCTCTTCCCCAGTTTGCCCTAATTCCCCACAGTGAATATAGTCAGAAGCATGGGGAGAAGGTAGTTGGGGTTCCTGAATTTGACCTCTGGTTCTGTTGCTGTGTAACCCCTAGCAAAATCCGCTCACTTTTTCTCTCTTTTTTTCTTTTCTGTGTTTCATTTCACTTAGTGAAGGCCAAATGGACAGTGCCTTGCATCTCTCACTGCTTTTAATGGGAGCTGGGTTTGAATTTGGCACTTGAAAGGCAGCCAAGACATGCCATAATTTTATTTTTTAAACATGACAAAAAGTAAATGCATTTACAGAGTTTAGTGTATCAGGTTTCACCTAATTAAGAGAATCTGCTAATCTTTGATGGAAGCCTTTGTTAGATGCTCTTGTGTTACAGTGATGTGTACAGTGTAAATTGTTAGAAGGAAGGCTTGTTAAGTGTGGACACAGACCTGATGAATACTTTTGATGTTGTTCTGATCTGTAACACGTTGTTCCAATTAAACCTGTTAAAGCCATGTCAATTGGGACAAATCTTGGATTTTGGAACTGTGTAAGCAGCTTAAAATAACATTAACCTGAGAGCTGCATGTGTGTGCTAATCTGCACATCTGCCCGTGTACCTAACAGAGTTAATAATTGTACTTACTGTAAATAAGCCTTTGAAATACATATAAAAAAGTTATTTTTAAAATAAAACAATTTGTAGAAAGTCATTTCTCGGTCCATCAAATTACATGGCTGTTGAATAGATATAAGCACCTCCAGAAAGAGCATTATTTTTCAGAAAGATTTATAAATTATCTGTAACCAATCTTGGACTTGAAATAACATTGTCAAATGCAGGCACACGCTAATTCCTGCTCCTCTCAGGAAGATTTCTGCAACTTGCAAACACCAATAGATGTTTAGGAATGTTGCAGGTGAATGTTTCTGTCAGTAAAGAAGTGTGTGTGAATCTGCTGAGTGGAGAGTAATGGATGTGCTAGGGCTGCTGTGCTCCACCATGCTAAGCGTGTCTGGTTTAGGCTGTGCATTACTCCATATTCTGTAATTCTTCCACAGTGTTAGCCATTTCCTCAGAATAAACTGCTACTAATGTTTTTAATCTGTTGCTCCATGTAAAGAAGAGTGTGTTTTGCAGAATGTATTAAATTTGAGTCTCATCAGCCTAAATTTTTGAAGCCTTTTTCTCACTTGTTGCAGAGGTGGATAATCGGAGTATCATCTGGGACCTACACACATGCTGCAGTGTCCCTTGAGTACAACCAAATCCATGAACATTTTACATGGCCTTCATTGAGAAACTCCAAAGAATCCCTTCTCCGGCTGCACATACCCGTGGCGTACCTCCCCAGTCGCCAATCCCATACTGCCAGATTTACAGGCTGTCTCTGCCACAGAAGAGATTCCTCGCTCCAACCACTTGGGTGCAGGAGCCGCTCTCTGTGGCAGCACAAGTTGCCAGCTGCTTGATGAGGGCGTTGGTGGGATCACTGAAAGTGCAAGAGAAACTGAGGTACACGCAAGTTCACCTGGGGAGAGATTTTATTGCAGCTATGGCACAGGTCTTGAGGGCACCCGAGTATGAGGGAAAATGAGTGCCAGCCATCCCTATTGAGAAGCTGATTTGCTTTCAGAGGAAGCCTGGGAGGCTTTTCTTGGCTATCCCATTTCACCTCCTACCAGGGGCCTGTTTTGCCTTGTGGAAAACTAGTTAGTAGTAAAGTCCTGTTGTTAAAGTACAGTCTGAGCAGAGGTGCTAATTTGCAGATACGCTTCTGTCATCAAAGTGGAAAGAAATTTGGCATTTAACACAATTTGGCATTCTATCTCTGTTATGTGTGAAAAATACAGTATGTCTTTCCTAAAATCACATTCATTATTTTGCAAAGGAACCTGATGGTGTAGAAAGAAGCAAACGGAGGGAGCACATAAAAGAGAATGGAGATGGAGGGGTTTGGGAATGTACAATGCAATAGAGAAGATTCAGGAGGAGGTTGTGATTCGGAGCTGTGGGGATGTGTGCAGGTGGATGTGAGAGCAAGGCGAGAACAACAGGGTATAAAATTGCTATTCAGTCTGTTGTCAGAGTGGTGCAATAGCTCCAGGAATCTGGTTATGTTAACCAGGAGACCCTGATTGATTTGTCCTACTCAAGAGGGGGGAACTAAGGAGTCAGATTGTATCGATGAACCTGGTCCGAACAGTTAGTTTAATTATTTATTTTAAAAATCAATAGAATTATCATATGAGAAAGTTTTCTGCAGTTTCCTGTTATTGAGCATGTGTCGTATTTTAAATAATGTGAAGGGCAAAAAGTACATTTCTAGGCAAAGTCTTCATCATGATGGAGGGAGCAAGGCTGAGGTTGCATGCTCTTATGCTGCCCAAATTGCTGCTGTGGAAATTTAGTAATTACTTCCAGGAGAATTACCAGAAAGCAAAAAGAGTTAGGGTTAAACTTAGAAAAGAAAACCTATATGAGATAAATGACAAACATGCTTTAATTGTGACGAGATGCTTAATACTTTGTGTTATTGGATGATGAAACTGCACTGCAATAAATTGACATTTTTTGATTTCTTTTAAACTGAGTTGTCTAGAAGCCTATATAGGCATCTCTTCATTAGTATCCTGATCTAAACTGCATTTAAGTTTATAATTTTCTGAGATCATTGCAGCATCTATGTTATATGTGCTCCCTGCATGCATGGTCAGCCTCTACTTGATTAAAAATCATCATTTGGACACTTTCAAAACGCTGGCTCTAGGAGTGGGTCTGACTTATAAAATTAATTATATTTCAGCAGTGTAACAATAAGTTACATTTTAAAGCAAAATTTATGATCAAAATAGATAGTGAGACACAGTGGGCTCAATGGCACTCAATTTCTCCCCTCAGCTCCTTTCACCTTCTTGGAGTTTGTCTCGCTGTCTTAACTGGCTGCCAGCTCTGAGCCTTCCTTACTAGCAGCAAATGGAGCAATGAACTCCTCTCTTTTGGGACAAGTTATGCCTCAGCCTGCCTGGTTGTTTCTCTGAAGCACCACCTGATATTTGACTAACCAAAACCAGACTCTTCAGAAGATGGGTAGAAAGGAACAAGGAAGAATTTCCAGGTCCTCCACGTGTGTTACCTTCTCTTGCTGACTTGTACCACTTTTAACTACCATGACAGAGTTATCCATTAATAATGGCAAAGAAAAAAAAAAAAATTCCTGTCTGGGCAGGCCTTATGACCAGATCTTTGAGCAAAGAAAAAGTAAACGAGAAAGTTGGTTGTAGAGCCAGGAGTGAGAATGGCTACTGTAGGGTTCAAAATGTTCCTTTCCCTTTGGATGTTGGGGAAACGAGTACCACTGCAGGAGCGATGTGCAGTCTTGGTTTGGGAGCTTCTTGCGAATGTTCTTCTCAAACATGCTGCGATGGGCCAGAACTGACAGTGGTTGAAGATCTGTGTTGGTTTTCTCCTCTCAAGACCATGAAGAGCCTGTGGCCTTATAAAGGAATCTCTCTTTTTTTCATTATTCCGGCAGGAATATCACAGCAGCAGAGAATGGGAACACTCAGCCTGTGGTTCGATCATCAGCTAGGAGTTGGCAGTCCAGCAAAAACTGGCTGAAATGCAGTCCCTCCCAGGGAAATAAGCTTACTGAGTTTTTTAGTCAGTAACCATGAGCAATATGAACAATATTGTGTACAGGGGAGAGAGGCTTAGTTTCTTTTTATTCCTAGGACGAACGAAGCTTCTGGATCTATGTCCATTTTTGAGAGATGAACGCTAAATGGGATTGGCACCTGATCAAAGTTAAGATTAAGCAGTCTGACTTTTGTACTGGGAAATAGTTAGCAGATGTCAGGCGATATCTTATTGTGTGACTCTTACTCAGAGAGGTAGTGCTTTAAGTTTGGGGATAATATACATTGTTTTTTCGGTCTAATGTGCACACAGAGTGCAACATGTAACATCAGTTTTGCCTATGGGAGCTACAAGCAATGCTTCTGTAATTAATAGTATTGCATCTCAGTTGTGGACATGTTAGCTGGCGTTGTAGTCATTCAGAGAAAGTGCAGCTGTTACTGGTACAGAAGGGGTCAGAGTTTAAGCTTTCTCAGTGTAGGACTCTTTCCAGGCTACAAAAACAGGCAACTGATACTGCCTACAAACACTGTTTCTTACCTCCTTATGGCAGACATGATCATTTCTGTGGCCTGGGTGAAGTTTGTCATTTGTGTCAGCATTTCTGTGCTGTTGTCCTAATGTGCGTGCCATCAGGATCCTGTTTTGATCTAGCAACTGCTTAACATTTTTAACGTTGCCCCTTGGATAGACAAGGTTTGATGCGGTGTCAGGGATTGGGAGAATTCCCAACATGGGATTGAAACTGCTGTGGAGCCGGTCTGGCTGACTCCTCGCACACGGTGCGTATACTCCCTCAGCCCAGTTGAACGTGTCTTCTCATTCTCAGCGGGTCAGAGAGACACGGCTCTACTGACGGCTCAGGAATCCTCAGTCCTCACCCCCCCGTGCAGCTGCCCCTGTCACGGAGGCCTTAAATCTCTGACTGGCCTTCTAACTGATCCCCCTCCAGACTTGTAGAGGTGTACCAGTCTGCAGCCAAAAGAGCCGTAGCCTCCGGTGTGCTCACTGCACTCACCTGTTGCTTGTTGTCAGATTCCATAAGGTACTGCTGAGGTTCCTGTGATGCATTGCAGATAGCTGGTATGTATATTGCTTTCTAACTTATGCTTTACCCTGTTCTTCTTTCCAGGAGATGAGCTTTTTAACAGCTACATGGGTGTTGCTGTGGTGACTGTAACCAGGCAAAAACATACAGTTCGTATTGAGATAGTTCTACATTTGTGGACTTGGATATGATTAAGAGATTTTTAAAGGCATGCTGTATTTTTTGCCCTTCCTGGCAGAACAGAGAGAGGTTTCTAATGAACTTTCAGTTACACAGTATAAAGTGGAAATGTATGATTCATCTTCAGAAGACTGTGTGTATATTAGTGTATATATATACTAATAGAAACACACACACATTATGCAAACAAATGTTGTGACTTCAAGCTAGTTAGAGATTTAGGATAGACTTTCTCCAAGCATAATTAAGGTTGTTCCGATATTTGAGTCTTCATTTCTTTATGCTTTATTTGGATTTCTTAGATTTAATTTTACCTTAGAATTTCCAGGGTTTATAATTCTTGGGATTTGAATAATTGTATTATCTCTGTAATATATTTTACTGTAAATCACTGCCATCTAGCCTTAACATTGCCTCCATCTTCAGGGCTTTTTTCTGTTTTATAATGTAATTTCCCTGCAGTATGAGGCTTTTGAGGAGACAGCTTTCTGTGATTTGCACCTGAGGAGTGCCTTTCCAAAAAAGGTGAGAATGTGCTATCTGAAAGATGTGATTATTGCTCTTGAAATTCAAAACTGTAAGCTATGTGAGTTTTGAACCCAAATGTATCATTCTAACTTAGTTTCTTAGAGCAATAAAATAGAACAGGTGTAGCAATTAATGAAAAGGAGGATTGTAGTGCTAACCTGAATTCCTAATATACTGATAACTGCAAATTAATCTCAGCAATTAGATATGAGAGCTGTTTTCCTCTAGCGTGCAACTCTCTCTGAACTTTTAGTGAATGTTAATAATAAATTAGAGGACCCATAAGCTATTTCTCTAAGCTCATTTAAAACAAGGAATGCATCAAATGCTACATTTCTTAAGGACTCCATTTTTAATGAGTCACAAACTAATAGAGGACCAAGTTGAAAATCCTCTAGAATATAGCCTATCTTTGGTTAATAGAGTCACTGAATGAAAGGGTAGAAGGCACCCTTTGATGAAGTAGTTTGAGTGCCTTCCTATTACAGCCATTGCATTTTACCTCCTCAATTTAGTGCTGAGCCTGGTAGCTCGTGTGTGACAGCCGCAGATCCCTCAGTAAGGCACCAAGCCTTGATCTGAAGGCTGGGGGAGGGAGAAGGATGAGATGGAGAATTGTTTCTTTCAGTCATTTGCTCCAGCTGTTAACCACCCCATCATTAAAAAAAAATGTACCTTTTTCTTTTTTTGTCTGCCCCCCACCCCTCCCAACAGGCATTATAGGGAGGATAAGGAGCAACATTGTATGTTTAATTAAGAGCTTGGATACCTGCTCTGGGTTCAGTTTAGGCTTGACAGTGGAACTGTGACTGTACTTCTATAAAAATGCGTACAACTCTGAACTTCATATCCTCCTTCAATTGCATTTCTCAGAGTCCCCAGAGCTGCACATTGGGGCCGTTCACAGTTTAACAAGGAAAGCAAACCCAGAAGGACAAAGAACCAGAGAGGAAAGGAAGAAAATAAGCAATGAAGAGATATATGTGTTGCATGGCTGTCTTCCGGTAGAAAAGACCTTGGACACGTACACACACACAAGACAAAGTTGAGTCTTCCTGTAAATAGTGCCATCTCCTTTTTATCTTTTTTCCCTAGGACTTAACATAATCTTTGTGTGTTTAAAAAATTAAATGTAAAGTTGCAAGAAGGGCTGCAAAGTGGCTCCTCTGGACCTGGATCCATACTACATTGGGGCTTGCCCCTCTTTTTGCCATCGTGTTTGTTCCAATACGATAAGCAATTGTGCAGGACGCAAGCACAATCCAGATGTTATCCGAGTCTCCCGTTTATTCCCTGAACCACCTGGCTTTGCAGATCTCTGACTACTCATGCCAACACAAAGTGAAAGAAAAAAATCCAAATCCTGAAGGGAGAGTGCAAAGGAGAGAACTTAGTAAGCCTGTGAATTGATGTTGCCTGTTAGGTTACATTCTGGACTCAGGATCTGGTGTTTCAGAAAAGGCCCATCCTTGAAACTGTCTGTGTTCTGTTACATTTGATCACTTTAACCTGCTCAACAGCAAAGATTTCCCTTGAAATCTGCAATGTCTGTTTGTTTTTCTTGCTTCACATTTGCAATCTAACAGGCACGATACAACTTTCATGTACTTCCAACTTTTTTCCATCCTACTTGGTAAACTTGTATGATCCAGCTATAATATACCTAACAGGTAACAAACATACTGCGGCAGGAGACATTTCCATCCTGTCACCTGATGTCTTCAGAAGAATGTTTCCATTGGAAAGCTTGCTCCAGATTGCATGCTGGAAGATATGAATGCCGCTGAGTGTAGTTAAAAGGAGGGGTGACCTTTTACAGGGTCCTAATCTGGATTTGCCCTGAAAATAGTTTGGAGAAGGTCTGGAGGAGACTGACCGAGGCAGCCGTTCTCAAACCCAAGCACTGACCAGGAAGATGTTTCCGTGAGAGCCTTATTCCACACCTGGAGGAGAAGGGGTGTGAGCCTGTGTACACCCAGCTGTATACACCACTGAGTGCTTTTCTGCATGCTTCCTTTTCAATTCAAATGGGGGGAAGGAGATATGCACCTACTTTCCTCTTTTCAGTAATTAATCCAAGCAAAGTGACCATATGGCTCAGCAATTGCAAACTGAGCATACAGTGTTGGGCAAGTCTCTATTGCTTATTTTGAATTAATCATTTCCTCTCTCTTTTCAAGTCAGTCATATTGTTATTTTGCTCTCAGAGTGCCTTGCTCCATTTTGAATTTTGCTCTGCTCAGGCCCTTCCATTCAGTCTCTTGTAACCTGCTTGTGCCACAAAGCATTATTTCATTTTATCTGGAGGTGGCTGGACTGATGATAGTATTTAATCTGTTTCAGGAAGTTTTTAGAGGTCACCAGTGTCAAGGAAAAACAATTTGCATTATCTCCTTTATTAGGTATATCACTTCTTCAAAATAACATTATTTAACTGCCAGATGGCAAATAGAAGCATTCTTGAAATTTGTGCTTGTTGCAGATGTCATATCCTCTTCCCCCAGCTCTGAAATTTGTGGTGGGTTGATGCTGGCTG
>VZTL01009495.1:0-102767 GCA_013400535.1 Scopus umbretta
GATTCCAGGTGTACTGGACGCCTATCCAAGTGAAAGCAAATTGTGTTCTACACTCTGCTGCCAAAGGGATGGAGAAAAACTTATTAGTGAATGTGGCTGGCTCGTGTTGTGCAATGCCATCAAGGTGTTAAGCAATGTGAGTATCTTTGTTTTGAAATTGGACTATTTTTCTTAAAGTACCTTCACCCCCACCAATTCAATTGCATTCTCCGTGAGTGAAAAGTGATGACTTGGTAACTGTTGCCTTCCTAAAACAGTAGCTAATAAATTACTTTCCATTTTAGTCAGTAAAGTGACCCCTTTTCTCAGAGGAATTACTTTGTTGTTAATTCTCTAAAGGAAATGAGGTTTGCGTGGATCCGAACTGTGAGCTGCTCTAGCACTGCTTACGCACCAAAATGCCTGCATTTCTGAGGGAGGTTTTCCTTAGGCTGGGGGAGTGCAGGGTGGGATTGATGAGAGGGAAACTGAGAGGCTCAGCAGAAATAAAAGCAGTGATGTGAAAGCATACCGAGTGGCAGAATGTGGAGGTTATTCTTTGAGCTCTTTTGTCTTCCACCTTCCTAGGTAATTCAAACTGTGGGGGCTCTACTTCCTTTGGTATTTATGCTTACCCCAGGGAGCTGACTGCCAGTAACACCCATTCTATCCTTAAGGCTGGATGTCCAACATCCCAATATTTCCATGCAAAACCAGCCAAATTCCTCTGAGTACCATTTTCTGTCTTTCATAGTCTTCAAGTTTTAATAATGCAAATATTTAATGAGAATATTTAAATGACAGCATCAGTGCAAAAGGACTGCTGTAATTTTGAAGGCACTTTGAAGGTGTCTCCCATGTTAGTGTTAAGTATAAGTGTTAAGATGCTGGTCATCCTGTTAAGTTTGCATTTGGGAGTCTACCAAAATGTTAATTGGTGCTCTTGATGGGCTTTCATCAGACCCTGGCTTGAAAGGACACAGCAAATGGCATGTCTAATGTGCAAGTCTTGCTGCTTTTCTACACAGCAATCTAACGACTGGGAAGAAAAATGTACCGCTCATTCCTTTTTTCCAATGTATCAGCTAGCAATGGTGCATTTAATTCTGCAGTGGTAACTGTACTGGTAAGAAGATGATTGCCATGCATATTATTCCTCTGTCCTTACACAGAAGGTACGTAAACACCAAATAAAAAGCAATAACATCACAAGAATGAGGCATTTTGTTCCTAGTATTGCACTGCAGGCCATTTAACACTGTTCCCTTTCAAAATGACCCAACTCTGGTATTTCTTAGCAGCAGCATCCTGTGTCTGGAGTATGGGACTGAATTGGGGAAGTCAAACAAGGATAAATTGAAAAGTGTGGTAACTTGGATAAATTGCCATGTGTGATACCTTCCATGTGCCTCTAACTCATCATCCTGTAGCTGTCATTTGTCACTTCTAAGAGGAATGCTGGAAACAGTAGCCCTAATGATAACAAATGCTAGAATGCTTATTTTACTAGTCTAACAACTTGAATGCAAAGAAACTGCTTTCCAGGGGACTGTGCTGAAAAATACTCTCATCTATTTATCTTCTGTGGGTGAAATGGGCTGCAGTTGTTGGACTTTTCCATATGGACTGTAGCTGTCTGGCTTTTCTCAGAACTCTACTGAGTTGGAGGCTCAGCTTAGGTACAGTTTAAACTTTACGTAAAGCAGAACTGAAAGAACCTTCCTCTGCTTTAGTTGCTTTTTCAGACCCTGTGCTTGGGCTGCCACAGCCTTTGTGTGGCACAGCTGTGAGCTGTGCCAGGTCAGGTTAAACTGGTGCAGGAAGAGGAGACTTTCATACCCACTCTCCTTCCTGCTAGTTGTATGTCAGCACAGTTTATAAACCCTGCAGCCAGGACTATCTGTTTTTATTTATTTATTTTATTTTAAACCTACTATGCCTTGCAGATTCTTACCATGGCTGGGTAGGATAAGTATGTTACCTTCTTATTAACAGTTACCATCTGTGCTGTTGGAGAGATATGAAGTGATAGTTTTGATCTACTGTTGGCAAAATGTTTTTAATACAGGTTTTATGCCTTGTTGGTCTCGTCATGCAGCTCTGCACATGAAGTTGCAGATAAGACCGCTGTGATTCTTTTTTTCTTGATCTTTTCTTTCAGGATTTTGGCATTTGTAGAGTCTGCCAGTGTTTTCGACTGCATAACCACTGCAGCTCTCCTAGGATTGCTGAGGAAAAGGCCAAGGAGCCTGTTTGTTTTCTCTTCCTCACTTTGGCAAGAAATGCTGTAGTGAAGCTGCTTTCCCTTGGAATTGTATGTCATTGTAGTTAGCTGGTCATGACTGACACATTTTGGCCCTGAACCAGGAATCACAGGTGGAGCCAGGATCCAAACACACTCAGAGTTAGGGTTTTTGTAGATGATGTAGCTTGACTCTGCACTGGAGACCTTCCTTCTCCTTGTCACTGGAAGCGGTGTGTCCCTGGTAGGTATCAAGCCTGCCAGTGCCCCCTGACTGGTGTGACTGCTGGCTCGTGCTTCCCTATGTCTCCTCTTCAGAGAGCTGCCTGAGAGTTTGGTGATGTGGGTTTATAATATGGCAGCTTCTTTGGAGGGCAGGAAAAGCAGATCATTCATTTGTATGGTGTTCCCCTGCGAGGCAGCACTCATGCTGTGTTGAACTCCTGAGGCTGTTGCATGAAGAGCAAGGCCAAGGAAAGAAACACCTTAATTACTGCAACATCCCTAAGTCATAATTCTCCCTACAAAAATAGTCTGTGGCTATCCATTATTACTCTTGGCTGGTCTTGCTGTGTTTGTAGTGTCTCTTTAGCTTAATTGTCTAAATAGAAATGTGCAAGTGACCAAATCTTTTAATCAATTAGAGCAAGTGTGGGGACCAAGGCTTTCTGACACTGTGTATTGCAGCACAATCACCAGGCAAACCTGATTTGATTATGTTTTCTGGCAGAGTATCTAAAGCCCCATCAATTATTGTGGAGAGATGGAACAGCTAAATAAGATTTAAATTAATAGGGTTTATTATTTTTGCATCTGAGGAGGAGGGAAACCAGAGTGAAATATCCCGTAAAGAAATGGGTTCATATTTTTTTTTCTGTAACTCTGATGTTTTTACCTGTACTTTGACGGTTTCAGCTTTAACTTATACAGTAGACAACAGCTGAAGTTCTGTTCAGACGATCTAAAGTGTGTGGCCAAAAGTCAGGGATCACACTAAACCCTGCAAAATGAAGAGATTGAATAATCTCCCATAGGAGAGGTACTTAATAAGGTCTTTAAAAAATTAGGAAGAAACTGAAAACAGATTAAAACAAAAGCTTCTCATTAAGTAACTTCAATCTAGAGGCTAAATTCTTCATGGAAATGTGAAATATGATATCAAAGGATTTGACACTGCAGGTTTGTAAAACTTAGAACCTGGGCCTGAAAGCTCCGAGAGTCTCTCTGCATCTCCAGCTTCCCCTCTTTGTTCTACTGAGTTAATACTCTCTTCTTCCAGTGTTTCAATTTGGTTATTTTTTTGTTTACAGAATTAATGTATTGTGACCCAAGGTTCATTGTTTTCTTCTGATTTGATTCTTCACTGGTTTGTTGTCCTCTGGGCCTGTCTGTCTTCCAGGAGCTCTTGAAGTAACCGTATAAATGGGGTGGGGGACAGGACAGCATACAATATAGCTAGTTCATGCCCCTGTCAGTGGTTAAGAAAAAAAAAAAGTCGTGGTGCCTTTATGCGCTGCTCTGCCAGCACTGTAATCTGAGGCATTTCTAGGAGAAAATGTTCATGTGGTCCGTCATGTGAGATGGGAGCAGACCCTGGTGACTGTCTTGGCTGGGTGCTTATGTGCCACCTCACAGGAGCGTTGGCACTTGGCTAAGGCACTGGCGATGCTGTTGTTGCTTGCTGTCTGTGTGGGATGGGGTTGCATCAGTTGCTCAGTACTGTGTGAAAGGGTGCACTGCTCAGGGTGGCTCTCAGTATTAGTTAGACACTGTTTTGCCAAATTGGGCACAGAATCGTGGGGGTAAGTCACTGTAAATGCACTTTGTCCCCAAAGTAGTATCTGCCGTGTGAGGATTCCCAGCTTACAGTGTGCAGTGGGTAGTATTTTCATTCCTGTTATGCAAAAGGGTTATGATAGGAAGAAAAAGTGTCCTGCCAGCTACTTACTGGGATCAAAATCTATGCTTTTCACCTTATAGCAGTGTGTGTTTTCCTGGTCTTGGACTTGTTGAAGGCTTTTGTAGCTGCATTATTAGTGTACATATTTATGGCATCAGTAATGAATATAAGCAGATTATTGGCTATAAAATGCTCACATGTGTCTTAATAGTTGCTGCAGGTGATTGCTGACTTTGTACCCAGTTACAGTAATGTGATGGAGTGATCATGGGCTTTGAAAGCAGCCTTGTACATCCTGATGTGCAAGCTAGTTTTGGAATAATCTTTGAGACTGCTGAGTGTGGTTTGCTGGGAAGGAATGAAATATGTTGACACAAGCACAGGGCAGACTTTTGGGAGGTGCTCAGCATTGCCTGTCTTTCTAGAAACTGTGCTTCTCTTAAAAAAAAAAAAAGTGAGCTTTTCTTAGAGTTGGGATGTAGTTTTTCAGTATGGGGCATCTTCTATCCTTAAGATTTCAGAAGTGTGAGTTAGAANCAGTGCAAGTACCAGAAGTGGGTTCTTCTAAAAATCTTCTGAAGTTCAGTCCTCTCTCAGCTCAGAGGAACTGGCAAAAGCAACCTGGTCTAAAGTCCTCACTATAGGTACTATCATGAGTTGCTGCCAGGTGTGTAACATGACTAAGTAATCTCACAAGCAGAAGACTATTTATTTTGATTGAGCAGCTGGTTTGAAAAGTCTTAGAAAGTTAGTGAGGGTTCAGCTGCAATGCACTCCTAGTGAAAATGTGGAAGTTATGGGTTGACTTATTGTGTTTAACCTAAAATTAATCAATTAATTTTGGGCTTTTTCATCTGTTTCTGAAAAATCCTTTTATTTAAGTTGATTTTAAACCATGAGAAAAATCCAAATTTTCTTTTGAAAATACTGAATATTTTCTCATTTTTTAAAATGAGTTTTCTTTGGATGTTCAGATATCCAAACATTTGACTTCAGTGTTATTTCCCCAATTTTTTCCTCTCTAAAATTGTTTAAATTTATCAACATTTAGGAATGCCTTTTGAAAACCTTTTTTTCCCTCTTCCTGACTTTATTCCTAATAAATCATTATTTTTCTCATTCCTACAGCTAACAAAAGATTGCTCAGAGCAACATGAGAAATAAATATCTGTTATTTAACAAGAAATTATTATAGAAACGTTGTGTTCTTCTTCCTCAGACAGCAGTCTAGATAGGTATTTTTTAATTGTTCCTATCAAACCTTCTGTTTCTTCTTCTTTTTAAAGTGAGTGTCATCTGAGTGATCGGATTTGTAGAAAGTAAGTCTGAGAGACTTGAAGTCTTTATGCCCACCACAAGGCTTCTTGCAGTCAAATGCATGTTATGACTCTGTAGTACCATCAATGCGGTGATATCTTTAATTGCATGTTGTCCTCCCTGAGTTTGCAGCTCCAGCCAGGTTGGTTCTACCTCAGATGTGATAAGCCTTCCTCCTGAGCTATCATTCTTGGGAGCTGCTGAATAGGACCAGTCCAGGACACAACCCTGCAGATGCCTTTTGGGGTAGATCTAGTGTGCTTCTGAACCAGTGGTAACTAATCTTTGATTCAAGTTTTCCACCCTGATGTGTGCTCTCTTAAAAGCAGTGCTACTTAGAGTGTTTCTTTGGGTGGATTATGAGAATATCGGACAAGATGGTGTCAGAAGCTCAACCTCTTCTCCTTTCCCTTTGCCTACAAGGACTGGTGATGGCCTTGGCATTGAATGTTCTCAGCACGTTCATGTTGGCTGTTTACCTATCTCAGTGCTGTGTTCTGGGGCTCACAAACACCTGTTTAATCCAGTATGTCTTTAGGAGCTGGAAGTTAAGAGGGGCTGGTATAGAAATCTTTTGCTCCTGCTAAAGTGAGCATTGCATTTGCATGTCTATGGTGTGTTTTAAATCACTTTTACATGTTCCTCACAAACTTTCAGCTTATTGCTTGCAACTCTGATACATGCTCTAAGGTGAGTTTAACCACCCTAGTGAAAACATTTCATTTAGATTAAATATCTCTAACCTGTCCTTTTCCTAGTCCAGTCTGGGTTCTTCCTATTGCTTTCAAGAGAAGGTAGAAGAAAAGGTGCATACAGGTTTCTTGTCATTGCAGATAAATATTATTGTTTGCTTGTGCATTGGCCAAGCTTTTTCCTTGGTCTCCCTCTTACTCCTCATATCATTATAGGAAACTTTCTTGTTAGCCCTTTTGTATGTCCTTTGCTAGTTGTATCTGATTTTCTGCCTTGACCCTTATGATTATGACCCTGTGTTCTTGTGCTTTTCCTTTTATTTTCAGCTGGAGGATTGTAAGGTTGCAGAAGAGCCTGTGATTCTGCCAGACTGGTTTCTTGCTGCTCCTCATATCTTTGCTTTTTATTGCTGCAGTTTGCATTTCTGCCTTAATAGGGCTTTAAAAACTGCCAGTTCTTCTGAACTCCTTTGCCCTTAAACTCTTCTCCTCTGGGATCTCACTTGCTGGTTCTCAGGGTTCACTGAAGGCTGCTTTCTTGAACTGTCTTGTTTTTGGTTTGCTTTTTGCCTCCTGTCCCTTCCTGGGAACCATGTGCTCTGTTCTTTCATGATCACTGCCACCAGTGTTTCTTCACCTTCGTGTTCCCCATTAGGTGTCAACATCAATCAGTTGATCACTGGCGTAAATAATACTTTATACCTGTGGTGCATTTTCCCTCAAAGTTTCTTGAAAGACTTCATAATAAGCATTGCTCACGGAAGAAAGCAACCAATTTAAAAGAGGGTATCAAGCAAAAGCTGATTTATTAAAATAATAAACAAGTGACTGGGGAGGCGGATGCACTGCCCCAATGAAGAATGTACCTTCACAGAGGTCTGACTGCCAGGGACACTTTGGTAATGCTGGCAAATAATACTAGTAGGTTACAGTTCTGATGAGAATGCAAATAAGGCTGGACTGGGGGCAGTCTTGTTAGCCAGGGGAGAGTGGGAGTGAGCTGGGAGCTCCCCATCACAGTTCATGCAGTCCTGCATCGCCCCATGGTGGTGGGGTTCTGGCTTTGATGGCTTGTCTCTGAAGTATCAAATCAAACCTGTTTCACAGCTGGAATCTAATAAAATAAGGTTTTTTTCTGGTGTGTGTGTTTTTGGTGAGATTTTTTTTTTTGCTTGTGTTATTTCTGGAAGGGAAGGAATACAATGCACAACTACCTGCTCAAGACTTGAGTAGCTGGTGAGGCAGATGATGCGGAGGGTCACAGAGCCTGCAGCAGAATGGGAAGGTGACAGTGAAATTCTCTGTGCCAGGGACTGTGAAACGATCTCATCGGCCACAAGACATTACTTCCCCCCCGTCCCCCACTGCCATAAGAAGAGAAACTGCTTTTTGCCAAATAAGCTGCTTTCTAGACATGACCTGGTATTAAACAGTTAGAATGTGTTAAAAATTCAAGGACTGTTAGACATTAATAATTAATAGCTGTCCAGTGTGCATCAAGAGCCTATTGATTTTCTGCCAGCTTGCCCTATTAAATATACAAGGTACAAGTTATGTAGTTAAACATGTAAGAGTTTTTTGTAAATGCCTTTTATAGTTGGCATTCAGGAAAGTTTCCATGGTGGCAGACAGAGGGGAAAAAAAAAAAAAAGGGAAATTCAAAAAGGAAAATTGTTTTAGGTTAAAGGATCTTTGAGAAGGCGGTTTGAGAGCAGCATTTGAATCTTTGCTCTTGAAGTGGATGAGGAAATGTTTGGGCCAAAAGGTTGTTTTTATTGATGCTAGGTCTAGAATTTGTGGGGTTTAGTGCTATCAAAGTGTGAAGCTGCAGGTCTCTCACTTGGAGAAGTCAGTGGGAGTCTTTTGCTTGACTTCAGTAAGCACTGAACCAGCCACTTCATTCTGTGAAAGTGCTTCCCTCTGTCTCTTGTCCTTTAGTTAAATGCTGGGCATCCTGTCCTAATGCCTGTGTAGCTGGAAGGCTGAATACAGCAGGTAACCTCACAGTTGTCTCTGGCTGTCTTCCAGGAATGGTGGAGAGTGGTAGAGGAAATGGAGATCAGCTGGTCAGAAAACAGTTTCAGGAGTATATATTGCTTGATCTTGTTTTATTGTCCAGAGCTATGTTAATGCAATAACGCTATTTCGAAAGACACTGCAAAATATGCTACTCTTCTATTAATCAATTAGTCTGTGAGATGCAGTGGCATTGGTAGGGGAAAAGTGAGGGAATTTTTGTGGCATTTTTTGGAAAAAAGCAGGAGAAGATGGAGAGAGAACAAGGAGGTAAAAGGACAGAAATGTGTTGATTTTCTTAGGATGATACTTAAAGGCTGAACTGTCTGTGTTCAATACCAGTCTAAGTGCAGCAAGGGTAGTGGGAAACTTCTCTCACCAGGGACAGGTCTGTGTCCCTGTACAGGCTCTCTCTGGGTTGTGTTTGACCAGGTGCGAGCACGATGGGTACCATGCCAGCTGCTTGTAATATTTCACTTGCTGGTCAGGCTGCATTTTTTTTTTTTTCCAGATGACTTACAATGGCTTTGTAACATGCCCTCATGCTAATGAAATAGGGAATGGGGAGAAACTCCATATATCTTCCAGGTGCTTGGGTGGATTTGGGTAAGCTTTTTCTGGTTTTGAAGAAAACAAAATACAGGTACGGTGGTCCTTTCTGGGTAGGCAAGGTTGGCTTCCTAACCTAGTGTGACACAAGCTGTCCCTTAGATGGAATATCAGTGTTTTTTATTCTGCAATCTGCTTGACTCAGAGCAATTAATACTTATTTTTAATTTATTTTTATTTTTTGCATTTGGGTTTCAGTAACATGGTAGCTGGCAGATATCAGAAGTGATGAGAGGCCCCTACTGAGTAAATCTGGGAGATTAACCAGATCCATCAGCAATGCATCTCTGGCATACTGCAGACTTCCTACTCTTTTTATATACTTTGAAGTAGTCTGCCCACATCTGTCTTGTTACTAGAGCATTACACAAAGATTGGTTTAGAAACAAATCCTGTTTTCTCAGGGTAGCATTTGGTACCTTTGCAATGGAACTAAAAATGGCTTAGGACCTTCCTTTTTTAGTGCTTTGTGCAGCTCTGGTCAGAAGAGGAGGTAGAACCAGTTTTCTTCTCTTTACAGACATCCTTCTGGCTGCAGAACATCATTTTAGCTTAGAAACCTTTCACCTGTGATTCGAAATAGGTGTGTTAAGTTCATATTAAACTGCAAGGTCCATCCTTCCTTCTGGGGAGACCAGAGCCTGGAAAGGGAGGGATATGAGAATGGTGTTCAAAGATGACATCTGAAAGTTGTGTCAGAAGCAGGATATTGCTGAAAATTTCTTGTTGCTTTTAGTATTATTAAACAATAACCAATGTCCCCAGGGTGACAGATTGGTTCTTCCATGTATGTTACATGTGACAGTGAGTAACTCTGTTTCTTTTTCTGTCAGGCATCATACAAATCCAGTGGGCACAGAGTGGCGATGGAAAATGGATCAACCTGAAATGATCTTGCAGGAGGCTATTGAGAACCATCAGAATATGATCAAGCAGTTCAAAGGTAACCTCTCCTACTTCTTCCCCATTAATGATGCTTTTGGAAGATAACCAGCAGTAGCATCTTCAAAGCATAGATGAAAACGTTCTGGTCATCTGTGAAATGCTGGGAAGGAGGCATGAAATGTATAATATCAGAAAGATGGGTAAGTGAGAAGAAACTTTTGTGGCATGCTTATTGTTTTTGTAGGATGTTCTGCCTTGTTTTTGACACTAGAACATGAGTATTAGAACATGAGTCAGCCACTGAGTATCTACTGCTGTCTTGAGGGAGTAGGGTGGAGTTGCCTCTTGTGCATCTTGGTAGTTGTGATCTCCTTTCCCTCAGTGTGCATAGAGGCTTCTGCAGTGGTTAAAGCTGTCCTGGATGATGAGCAATCTTGATTCTTCTGTAAAAGTAAGGGCAGGAAGAAGGCAAAAGGAATAAACCTCTAACCTGATAGGAGATATACTGCCCAGCCTTAATCCCCTGGGAGCTTTTGTGTTAGCTCTGAAACTTCTAGATTGCATTTTTCTTGTTAATGAGTGAGCAGTAGCATTCAGAGTATTATTATTTTCAGGAATTATTCTGTACATCTGTTTGTGACTGAAGTTGCAGTTACACAGCACCTTTGAAAAGTACTGTATTTTGCTTCTCATAAGAACTCCTTGTGAGTTTGTTATTTATTCACTATGTATCTATATATATATATAGATGATTGGGTTTTTTCTTTTTTTGCAAAAGTGATAAGCTTGATTACTCTGCTTTGTGTGCTGGGAGGGCTGACCAGATTGGCAGAACAGGTCTAGGACTCTGCTCTTCTGAACTGACAGTGGAGGCTGTGTGAGCAGCAGGAGTGGAATGAAGCATCCATAAAATGTGCAAGATGAGCCTTTAGTTTTGGCTGTCCTTTGGGACCCAGTTTGCTTGTGTTGGCTGTGCACAGAGAGAACCCAATGGATTAAAAATGTGACAGGCAAAAAACCCTTCTGTCAGCACAGCACAGTTGCTCTGTCTCATTCACTGGAGTTATATAAAAGGTGGAAAAATAACTCAAGTTAGAGCCTCATGAGCTTCATTTTCATCAAGTTTGAATCATCTTGCACTCTCAGACCAGCAGCTCCAAGGAAGCCAGTTCCCTAGGAGCTCCTGTGCTGAACTGGTAGGGAGCAGCCAGAATAACCAGACCTGGCTGCACTCTGCCTGTTGCACACATGCAGTCCGGCAGACTGGATCACCGCTCTAGTGCTTGTCCAGGGGAAAGCAGTGAAGGTGCTGTAGTAGGATAAGGAAAACTGATGTTAATTTGCCTTGAGGAAGAGGTAGTGAGATGAGAGGAGTCAGTGGAGGAGGTAGTTGGTGTCAGTAGTGCATCTTCCTTCAGACTAAGCAAAGCACAGCTGTCAGTGCTTAAGGCAGGGCAGTCTGTAAGGAAGCGCAGGTCTTACTGCTTAGCCTTGGTGTCTCTCTTGCACTGCAGCCATGTGGGCAGTGTGGGGAGAGTGCTGTGAGTTAGGGCAGGATGCCTGCAGCATTGTCGCCTGACTGGCTGGGCCAGAGCTGCTGCAGGGTTTTATGGCTGCTTGTTGACTCAGCTGGTGGGATGTAGTGCCAGCACAGCAGGAATTTGGGTACAGGTGGCTTGCATGAGTGAAGAGCATGTAGGATGTCAAATTTTGTCTGGAAGGCTATAACAACCACAGAAGACTGTTATAGCTATGAAGAAGAGTATTCATGTTTAAGGCTTAAGGCACTGAGCACTTTTCAAACGTTGTACTCTTTTATTCAGCCTATTCTTGATAACCAGGCTCTTAAGTGAGTTGAAATGTGGCTGGGCATGCTGAAAGGATTGTGATCAACAGCTCGAGGTCAGTTTGGTGGCTGATAAAAGCAGGGTACTTCAGGGGTCGATCCAGGAACCTATGTTATATGTCATCTCCATCAGCAGATGGTGGGGATGGTGACACTGAATACACCCTCAGCAACTTTGCAGGCGATACTAATTTAAGGAGGGTGGCAGGCACACTCAATGGCACAGCCTTACTTCAGTGAGACCTTGAGAACCATGATGTTGGGCCAATAGATGCTTGTGGAGTTCAGCAAGAAGTGGAAGGTTCTGTATGAGAGTGTTATAACCCCATGTTGGGAGACCTATCTGTCATGGTAGAATAAGGGACCACAGACTTGGGTTTCTGTTTGGGATGTTGAAGTTAGACATCAAAATAAGCTTGTTCAGCCAGGGTGATGCCCAGAGAGGTGGGGGACCCTCCAACCTTCGAGGCTTTCAAGTCTTTTAAAGCTGTTATCACCCTGGCCCAGTGTTGGCAGTTGTCCTCTCTGAGCAGGAGGCTGAATTACAGACCTGCAGGAGCCCCTCTTAACCAATAGTTCTGTAACTTTCATTATGATTGTTAAAACTGAAAGTCTTAAACAATAACAACTCCCCTCCTTTTTATGAGGCAGGACATGACTCAAAATAGTAATTTATATTTGCTTAGGAAGAAGCCACATGTTGTTTAAAGTGATGAGTAGATTTGCATGCAGTTGCAGATGGAGCATCGAAGGTATGTTTGTGAAGGTGGGAATTGCCCTTGAGCTGTGCAGTCCTGATGCAGCATGATTGAAGTGTTGCTCCTGTATGGCAGAAATGCGTGGCATTTGCACTTAAGAAAGGTGAAAAGCAAAAGTTATTTTCTAGCTGCTTGAAAGCCCTACCTTCTTCTGAGCTGAGCGTGCAGGAATCCATTTAAACTCAAATTCAGACTAAGGAATAACCCTCTCCTTCCCTTACTACCCCTTGGTGTCTTCCCAAAAAGGGGGAGAGGGAAAGACTATAGATTGACTTGGCAGCATCTGAAAATAGTAAGTGTTGAGAGGCCTGTAAGGACATCACAATTCTTTCTTTTTGGAGCTTATTTTCCATTAAACAAATTTGTAAATATTCCCTGAAACTTGCATGTGTGTCCTCAGTGCAGTTACCCTTCACCTGGAGCTGTGAAAGGAGAAAGACTAAAAAACAAACAAACAAAATAACAGATAACAACAACAGCAACAAAAAAACAAACAAAAAAACCCTAAAAAACAACCAACAAGCAAACAAAACCAAAAAAAACCTACTCTCTGGACTAGAACTGTGCTGCAAGGTGGAGAAAGAAAAGATGTGGTACATTTTCAGTGACAGATGGCAACATGCTTCCTGTCTTGGGAGCTTAAAAGAAATAGGTTTATTAAGAAGAAGAAAAATCAGTAAGAAAAGCCCAACAGCTCGCTGGTACATCTTGTGAATTTTACATTGTTGCTTCCCTAAGGTGCATGTGAAAATATTGTTAGAGCAGAATCAGTGAAAGCAAAATTGAATTGAAACACTGTGGTAAGCTGAAGCCAGGGAGAGTTAAAAGACGCGCAGTGTCTTGCAGGACAAAAGTCCCCTGTGTGCCTTGCCTTAGCTGGACTCTCCAGGTTGGAAGTGCCTGGAGCAGAAAACATGACTCTACTTCCAGCAAACTTAGCAGCACTCCACAAATAGTAGGTCAGATTTTATTATGATTGATTTTAAAAGAAAAAAACAAACAAACCAACCAACCCCCAAAAAACCACCAAAACCCCACAAACTACCCCAAGGCTTGAGCAGTGAGATGGATTAGATTGCTTTGTTGAAGAGTGAGGGACAGGTTGCAGCTGGGCTCTGCAGCTCCGGCTGGGCAGCCACAGGGACTCCAGAGGAGTTCCTAGCAGGGTGCTGCACATGTCTGCTGAAGTGTCTGACCTCCAACGTTGAGCACCCCATGCTATTTGGGCTACTGGAGAAGAAAAGCATGAGGAAAATGTCTTAGCTAGGGAACCCTCAAGGCTCTTGAGTGTCTGGTAATGCTGCTCAGATAATACCCGAAGCTATTTGAATAAATTGATGCTCTTTCCAATACCAGTACCACAGCTTTGCATTCAGGTACGCACATACAGACATGTCTGTGCCCCAAAGCAAATGGTAAGCTAATCTGATGCTTTATTAATTCCACACATTGTAGTAAAAATGAGATCATCTTCGAAGGGACAGAAGAATTCTTCGGGACCTGATATCCTAGAGGAGAGCCCTCTATCCTTAAAAGTCCCTATGCATGCTTTTAGAGAGGATGATATGTCATCTCCTTTTTTATTGTTGCCATAGTTTGTACTGTTTTTGAAGACCATAGATGTTAGTTAATGTCACATAATTCTCTTTTAGAGTAACTGATAGAGAGACATCTTACTGATAAGGAGCTAAGGTGGGAAGGTGTGAAGTAGTTTGTTTGATGGATGCATTTTCTAGGTAGTGACTAGTAAATCTCTGTGCCCTTGTGAAGGGCACACATGGAATGGAAATGTAATTCAAAAATAGGAAAGTGGGAGTCTCTGATAAGACAGCCCTGATTCAACTTGAGGAAAAATGAAAAAACAAACAAAAATGCATGATGTAAACTAGGAAATCCTAAGACCACCTGTGCGTCTTGCTATAAGAGTGGATAAAACAGCTTCCTTGTATCCCCAGTCACCCAGGCACTTCTGATGACTAGTGTACGGGTACTTGCAGAGGGGTACCCGAAGTTGTCAACCAGCCTCTCTAGGGTGATGTGCCAGATGATGCTTTTCTTTCCCAAATTAAAATGCACCAGTAGGAGAGCAGCTGGAATCAGCTTTTCAAAGGAGATGTGCTGATCAAAGGAGGCTTGGCTGCATGCTCTGCTGAGATCTGAGCTCTGCAGGAGCTGAAAGCTGTATGCTACTGCCTCTTGCAGAGGCTTCTCAAGTTCATACAGCTCCAAGCTCCTGCACCTGTGTTAAACCTGCTGCATGCCATACAAAATCTGCACAGGCTCCGACTTTGCTGAAGTTCATTGACTGAAGACGGAAGGAGGCTCATCTACAGGAGCAGAGGTTGAGTGCTGTAGTGGTATGGCAGCCAAAAGTGCAGGAGAGTTCATGTACTCTGTGGAATACCCACTAATCCTGTTTAGTTTATCCCTGTCTACCTTGTGATTTATATGGTCAAATGATTGCATACAAAACCTCTACTGTCATCTGGAGTGTATTTACTATATGCCAGATTTGCTGTAAACTGTTTTGAGAAAGTTGCTCTCAAACTTTACGTGATGTTGGCATTTTTTTCTGTGGGCTTATGAAGCTGGCATGCTAATTATCGTAGTCCAGTTGCAAGATGCTGAGAGAGAAATCAATTAATTCCAAAAATGGCTTACAGTAGCTTTAGAAATACAAAAGTTAGTCCTTTAATCTCAGTGTGTGGTTGAGATGCTTCTTTCTTTTCAAATAAAGGTCTCATTTAGTACTGTCAAGTTTCTGTGGAATGACCATTAGTCCTGTCACTTATTCAGGACTGAGCCTGGCTGGTTTAAAATGCACTAAGCTTCGCTCTGATCGCAAACCAGCTTTTCTACGTGAGGCTGAAGCAATATCCACAAACACCTCTTTATCTTGGCTTTGCAGCATAGCATGTAATTTTCTGTACTGCTTGAGCTCCAGCGTCTAGGCAACGAGAGGTGAGCTGAGGACCTGGTTTCAAACTCAAGTCTTTGTTTTTTGTTTTTTTGTGGTTGGTTTTTTTTTTTTTAAACAGACCAACCCCCAATCCAAAACCTCAGATATTATTCAAGTACATCAAGGCATGTTAGGGAAATGTGAAGTGACATATTTGGAACAAAAGCTTGTTTGTAGTCAGATGATTTCATACAGGGTCCTGAGCACTTGGTTGGATATGGATGGGCTGGAGGAGTATTTGTCTCTCCCCTGTCTTCCCATGGCATAATAAATGTGACTCCGTTAAACCTGCAGATAGCATTTTTATACGGATGCTGCAGTTGAGGTCCTTGTGTCTTCATTCTGGAAGGTCTCTCACTGTTCAGGACACTGTCATGTGTTGGGTTTTCTTTTTGAACGCATCCTCTGTAGAGTTGCATTTCATGTGGTTGCTGATACAGAGTCAGACCTGGTTGTTGGTGCTCTGCTTGGTGAAGTGTGCCCAGCTCCTCTGGGGAACTGGTCTTCATGGGGCTGGGGGACCATGTCAGCAGCAGAGACAGACATAACCTGGTTTTCTTTTTTTAAGATGCCTGCTTGAAGTGGCATTAAACTGGCTCTTGTGTTTCGGTCTCAGCATTCAGACAGCATCATTGAGGTCTTAGCAATGGAAAGCTTGACTCAAATGTTACCAGAAAATTGCTTGCAGTAGTTAACAGGACACACAAAGCCCAAGGCTTCGTGTGTCTGGGCATATGCTATTTTGTGGATTCCTGCAGAGCTGGCTCAGTGGGCACTGGCTGTGGCTTGGTGTCCCCTCTGGTTCAACAGGATTCCAGCTGGTTTTGCTCAGTCTTCTGCATGCCACAGTATATTTTAGATATGGATGCATGATTTGGGGGGGGATTTTAGTAGACTTAAGCCTGTTTTCCCTCTTTTTTTCAGGTGTGTCAGGAGTAAAAGCTGATCGCTTTGAGGAAGCGATGACAGCAAAGCACTGCGCACTCTCGCTGGTGGGAGAGCCCATCATGTACCCAGAGATAAACCACTTCGTGAAGCTCCTGCACCAACACAGCATCTCTAGTTTCCTGGTTACAAATGCACAGTTCCCAGATGAGATTAGGTAAGAGCTGGACAAAATTTCTTCCTAGTAAAACATTTGAGTGCTGACCTGTGTTTTAATTCCATTTTATCGCTCATCAGAGTCAGCTCTGCACGAGCACTGACAATGAAAAAGCCCATTCGGCATCTATTTGATTTTAACCTTAATCTCCCTGTGCTATTTCTTGTCTCTTTCTCTCCCCCAGTTTGATTTTCTTTTCTGTGTCTCTTAAAGTGTTGTTACTTCTGAAAGTGAAGAGAATGTAATATAATACCTCCTGGAGGTGTGAGGGAAGGAGAACAGTGAGTGAGATGTGTTTTGTGCTTGGGGACGTGGAAAACTGGTGTGAGTGTTTCTGACACCTAGAGCAGGAGACTGAATGTATAAACTGCCTCTTTTGTTTGTGTGCTTCTCTTGCAATCTGATCTTTGCTCTAACTCCATAAGACCAGCCATAATGGCTCAAACCAAAGATCTATACAGCCCAGCATCTCCAGTAGGACCTAGAGTGCAGGATAAGAACAGATGATAAGCACACACTGATCTGCAAAAGTAGGATCAGTAGTTTTTAACCTCCCTTTCAGGGGTAGTTGAGCTAAATGTTCACCATGTTTTAATGAATTCTGATGAAAGAGTCTTTACAAATGCAAAGAATCCATGTTTCTGATGGTCCTGAGCACCTAGGCTGCTTTTAACGAAACCTGAAGCAACGTAGCAAGGAAATCCAGCATGCAGTGTGAGCTGCAAGGTGGCTGGGAACTTGTCAGAACACTGTCAACTGATAATGCTGACAAAGTCCAACCCTGGAGTTGCGTGAGCGTGTTAGCAGAGCTGTACACAGGGTGGTTTTGGTATGTCGCTCAGCTTGTCATTTCAGCTCGATGCCTCTCTGCTTTCTGGTAGAGCTTCCTTTTTGCTTCCTTCTCATGGTCTGAATATGGCAGTAAGGGGGGACAGCATGCAATTTTTAAATGAGTAATTATACACTACAAAGGCATTCCAAATGATTGAATAATTGTGTAATCAAGTTACTTTAAGTCATGTATTATGTGTCTGATAGACAGAAATGGCTCTTTCCTAAAAATAACATTTTAAAAAGATGCTATATTTTGAAGCTGCATTTCTTAGGATCTGCTGAATGATTTTAAAAAGAAACAAAAAAGAAAGTGATAAAATGCTAGTCTTGCTGTCTTAAAAATTGCAACTGATCTTTGGCTCATCAAAGCAAATTATTTGCTTAATATGGGACTTGAAGTATGCACCAAGCTCGCTTTTCTGTCGTCAGCAGAGGGGAGCTGTAGTCTCAAAGCTAGTCCTAAAAGAGTCAGCATGACTTCTGGCATCCAGCATGCACACGGGGAGTGTGGCCTGGGGTGTTCGCTGGGTTTAGAAGAGGGGCCCGCTGGCTTTGCAGATCCCCTGGCCGGAGTCTCCAGTGTGGTGCTGTCTGTGCCTTCCTCCTGCCTCTCCTCCTCCTCCTTTTGTATTTGGACTGCATCTTCATCTTCTTCCAGGCACATACACGTTTTCATAAAGTGAAGGAGGTTTTATAGCACGTGAGCTTGTATTGAACAGTTACCTGGCTCTTGTCCTCTTCCTCCTCTTGTTTCTGATCAATGTCTGTGAACAAGATCTCTTGCCTATGCATTTGCATTTATGAGCATCAGTAATAATAATGAGCAGATACTTATTATTGCTCATAAGCAGATGCTCATTTTTATTATATTGACGTTTCTGTTCTTTGTATCATTGACTAGGCTTTGTCCTGTCTGGCTTGTGAAACCACCTCATAACTGGTGGCCTGAAGTCAATTTATTGCTCTTGAGTTGTGCTATGCTACTTGGTCATGATTTCTGCCCAAGCTGATGTGTGGTAGATGCTGTGAATTTGATCTCCTGGATGCTATCTCAGCTGTCTAAACTAGCTTGGAAATTACAACCAAAAATTAAGGAGGAATGTTGGAAAATTTATCCTAGTACCATGCAACTAAATTTCCTGTTAATTATGAAATGTAGCTGTGTTCCAGGAACATCAGTTTATGCTCTGTTTCTCTCTCGTGCTGGCTGGATCCATGACTGCCCTTTCTCCTTGTTCCCCTTTGGCAGAGCATGCATGAGGTTGTCCTGGCTCCAGTCCCAGCTATGGCAGAGCCCAGTGGACCGCTCTGTTTTGGAGCAATGTAGGGCAGAAATCCCTCCCTGGGATCTATTCTAATTCCTTAATTTTCCCTAGTATAACAGTGAGTCTAGCTCTTGCCTGTCCTTAGGGTTGAGGTCCTCAGAGAAGAGATGATTTTTCTCAGATTATGTTTTGAAAAACACTCACTCCTTCTTCAGTGGGGCCCCTTTCAATTAGTCAAATGCAGCATTAAGTAAAGAAAAGAGTATTTTGGCTATGTTTTTTGAAACTGAATACTTCAATCCACTTATGCCTAGAACATTTGGTCATTTTTGGAGATTGTGGCTTTGGGCTGCCAGGCCAGACAGACTGGTTTACAAAACAGTTTTTTTAACCTGAAGTGTTAAATTTGTTCTGGGCTATTTCATTCTTCTGTCTAAATACATACAGAGAGAATATGTTTAGATAGGTTGTTTGAGTGTCAATGTTAAGTGGAGTTTTCTGAGCACTAAGCTCTGCTCAGTCTTACTCTGAATAGTTCTTGTCCTTTTGTCACCTTTGGGGAGGGCGGGGGGTTTGGTATATTTTTAGGTGGGGATGTTTGGCAGCTAAACAATAGTTTCTAATTTCTTCTCATTTTCTATGGAGAACCAAATCAAGCTGGGACTATAGCCTTCTCATTTACAGGCTTCACAAAAACCACTTGCAAAATGTTGTCCTAAAACTGTTAAGAGCTAAAGAGTTATATGGTGCAATTAGGATGCTATCATGTCGTCTTGGAGATGCCAAGGTGGAAGATGCCATGAGGGGTCGATGTGTTACATTCACCCGCTTTATCAGTTTTGTCTGTGACAAGGGAGCTCGCTTTAAGTTGTTCCTGTCATTCCTGTTCCTGTCAACAGGTTGTTCCTGTTATCCCTTTGATAATGGAGTGCAGCATTGCTGCTTCTCCTTTATACCCTTGGGGTTTTTGGAAGGGATTAGTCTTGACCCAGGCTCTTCATACAGCAGAGGAGATTTAATCTTTTTAGGAGTTACTGGTGTTGGGCTCACAGATGCTGTGCTCACCAGCGTTATGTGACCAGAAAGACTATACTGTGCGATTTATATGAAATGAGAGCCTTGGAAGTGGAAGGAGAACATGTTGGGGGATTGTGCTTGGTTTTATTTTTCTAAATAACTTTGATTTCCCTTCAAAAAATTATTTTACTGATGCCAGCTGTAGGTCAGGTAAGTTCAACTTGTCCAGCAGTAGAAACTGGCTGAATTATAGCTGTAGTTCTATTGAATGGGATTATTTTTCATGGGCCAGGGCAAATAGAATTTGGGGAAGGGGCTGAGCTTTATGGTTTTTAACCATGGGGGCTGTGGTGAGCAGCAGAGCCTTTCAGTGCCTTGTGTGAACCCCTGGCAGCCTTTCTGAATGTGTTACAGCTACACTGGAGTGAAATATGTTCCAGTACAGTGAGGAAAAGATAAATTAAAGTGTCAGCCAAGGCCTCTGTGTGCAATGTTCTTAGCTTTGGGGTGTATTTGTTGAAAGTAGGTTGTAACTTTTGTCTTGCTGTTAAGATGATGGTCACTGGGCAGAGATGAACCACTGGACTTTGATAGTTTTCCTTGCAAACACTGTATAGTTCCTGCCACTACTGGACCAGCAAAGCGGCTTGTTCAGAGGTGCTGTATTTTATGTGTGCTTTGGTAGGAAAGCACAAATTCAGCCAGCAGTAATGTCTGAAAACAACAATTCCCTTCTTTGTATTTCCAAGGAACCTTGAGCCAGTAACGCAGCTGTATGTCAGCGTGGATGCCAGCACCAGAGAGAGCCTGAAGAGAATTGATCGACCCCTCTTCAAGGATTTCTGGCAAAGGTTTCTAGACAGTTTAAAGGCCTTGTCTGAAAAGGTACCCAGTTAAGAATGTATTTTTAAATATTTTTTTTACTTCCTTCTGCACCTTACCTACTCAGGACAAAAGTAGAAGACTTCAGAGGCTTAAGATGGACTGCGAAGTGGGTTCTGGATGTGTTGGGAGCATATTTACATGTTTTGTACATTAAAGTGTATAAAGTGTAGCAAGTTTGATCAATTTCCCTTTGTGCGGAGAAATTTAATGACAAAAGGAGAGCAGAATGTGTGTCAAATGGGACAGTAAAGTCTGCTGTGAATATAAGATGCTATGATAAAGAGATTATAAAATAATAGAAGATTTCCTGATGAAGCATTTACACTGAAAGGGCAGGCTGCTGATGGAAACTGGAAATTCAGGGAAGCCTAGGAAGAGTCATAAATCCCCGTGTGGCACTTAGCAGTGGTTCTCAAAGGTTCCCTTGAAATTGCAGAACGTAAAGGACATTAAAATGTGTATGCTGGAGTTTACTAGCTCTAGTCACCCTCCTGCTGCATAGAAATACGCTTATTTCTAGAAGATTTACCCAAAACAGTAGATCTGAGCATAATAGCAAGGGCGACCCTTTACGCTGTCAGTGGTTTGTAGTAGCTTCTGTCCATCTGAGACAGCTGAACAGAGACCTGAAGGCCTATGGGATCATGTCTGTTGCTGTGAGCTCAGAACTTAGTCTACTGTGTAACAGTTTTTTGTAGTAATTACTGAAGCACTTGTGGTCCCAGCATCACGTGAATTAATAAGAATAGTGCTTCATGAGCATGTCTTCCCTCTCTTATTTACTGATACAGTGCTCCGATAGAAGCAGGTACTTCTGTTTACCAATTTGGCAGAAGTTGCCATGTTACCTGCTGAGATGAACAGACAAGAGAGACTGTTTCATTTGACTAATGAGTTTTTCTGCTTTCTGAGATGACAATGTTGGACCATTTTCTGCTAAAGGTACTTATATTAGCGATTGGAAAAAAAAATTAGATCTGGGAGACTTAGTGTAATTGAGTGACACTTTCTTCTGCAAAGGCATGTGAGTAGCCTGATGAAGCTGTTTGCATGCTAGTGTGCTGGCTGATCTTTTCAAGCAAGATCTCAGGCCAAACTCTGAGCTTAGTGAAATCAGGTACAAACTTAAGTTCCCTGTGTGAGTAGACGAGGCTGTGGAAAGAAAGGGAGCTAAAATATTGAAGGCAAAATATTGAAAAAAGTCTTTTGGGAACTTGCTTTTGCCCATTATTTCTTTCCTTCTGTGTCTCTTGACCCTGGAGAGATATGGTTCATTCATTGCTGTGTGTTGTCAGAAATTTCCTTGCAAAGAATTGAAGGTGAAAGTATTGGCAAGTCTGTCCATACAGCTAAAAATACTCTGGTCAAGGTGAAGAGGAGAGGAAAAAGAAGCTCAACTAGCAGGTGCATTTTCTCCTAAAGCAACTGCACTTTGAAGGGTCCTTGAAACACTGATAACACAAGAGCCAATTAATAGTTGCTCCAGTTGCTAATGCACTGTTCTGCCAGCCCCTGCTCAGCTGCTCATTGCATTGTCACATGCAGGGGACAGCAAGAAGTCTTGAGAAGCTGCTGTTTGTTACGTTTTTCTCTTAATGTTATACATGGTTGTGGTACCCAAAAATTACCTTGAACTGCTTCTGGGCAGAAGCACCCTTCTGTTTTCCTCCTGAGCGCGTTGCTTGGTGTTCATGTGTGATGTTAAGCACTGTTCTGTAGGACTGCGATGAAACAAAGGTGGTGGAAACTAATGCATCTTCTGATTCTTGAGAAATACAGCTCCTGTTTCAGAATAGGTGGGGAGGTGCTGATGCATTGTATGGGGAAAGTGATGCTAATATATCTGGAAACAAAATAAAAGTCACATATTTTCACACTGCCTGACAAACCATCCAAGCTTATTCATTTCTCCTGAGACTAAGACAAGCTGGCGTTGCAGCTGATATGAGTCACTGCTAATAAGAATCATGGATAGGTTTGATCTCTGCACATTTGAAAAATAAACAGAAATGGGTGAGAGGAGTTTTTTAAAAACACAAGCTGTACCTTGCTGTGCTTGCTGTTGTGTTGTTTGGCAAGTGCTGTTCCTGCAGTTTCTCCACTTACTTGTATGTCTACTGGCTGTCCCTGGGGCACTGTGCTTGGTGCTGCAGGGATGGGTAGCTAGAGACAGGTCCTGCTGCAAAATGTTGGTAATCCAAACAGACAGGTGGGAAAGAGGAGAGGACATGGTCCTACATGAGAAAGGAGTGAGGATGTTCTTCTTGGCTGTTCTCTCTCCTACCACCAAAAAGCAGGCTGATTTTTGTTAAAATTATAAATAGAAGGGGCTGAGCAAAGAAGTGAGACTCAAATTAGTTGCCCTAGTGAGAGATAATGGTATTATTTTAAGTGAAGTTCTTGAGCCCTTAATAAAGGAGTGAATTTAATAATTAATCATTTCCAGTATGATTTGACAGTGTCATACAGCATGGTGACTAGTTGCTACAACATTTTTAAAGGAAGCTCAGGAATAAAAGAGAAACAATATTTTGTGATATCTTTCTGCAACAAACAGCAAGAAACCCCCTCTCTGTCCACTGCTATTTGGAGCCTGTTTTGTCCTTTCTAGAGTGATTCTCACTGAGATGATCTTCATGTTAAAATTTCTATGCTGAGAAACATTTCTTGAGAGAGGAGTTAAACAGCAGGTAGGCTCCCGGAAGGCTCCATTTGTTTCTTGTCATGTGTCTTCTGCCCTCCAAATTAAATTGAGAGGAAAAAGAACGATGTTAACATGCACACTTTAGAATGTGCCCTTTCCAAACAGCACGTTTGAGAAGTCTTGTAGTCTCGTCCTCTGATAGCCTTGAGTTCATCAGAACGATTGAGAAGTCACTTGACTTGATGGACAAGCAATTGGAGAAAGCACTGAGGATGTGAATCCTCATTCTTATTGTAATGATGAGAAATCTCTGTTCCAGTGATTGGAAGGCATTTCTTCCAGCCATTGCTTCTTCATGATGCTATATCCAAATGAGAAATGAGGCACAAATTAATAACGGGGGTTCAGAAGCTCAGGAGGGAAGAGGTAGATATTCTATCCCTTGAAGTTTTACTTTCAAGTTGGTGCTTTTTTTCCAAAAATGTCATTAACCAAACATGTGCCATCTGAGCAAGAAAATAAGGAACTGATGTTCTTTGAGCTCTCATCTGCCAGCAGTCAGACTTGTGATCCATTTGTGTTTTGACTTTGTGCTGTTTCCCTCAGTGTTACTAGACCAAATTCTGTAGGTTGAGAAATTTTGAAAACTGTTGTTCTTGCTGTTGTCATCCATAAATCACCAAGTGTTTTCCCAAGCAGTAAGGGCTGTTGACTTCGACAAATAGGAATTCCCCACTGACTTGCTGATAAATGAAGTGGGGATGCAGAGACCTAGTATGGTAAAATTCCTTACAGATTTCTACCCAAGCACTTTGAAAATAACTGAAGATGGTGATGAACGTACCAGCAGAACATGCCCTGTTTGTGGTTCAGCACCACATTGCAAGATGCATGCTTTTTTTTCACCTGTTGAGAGAGTACAACAAGTCTTGAAGTAAGTGGCAGCGGCTCCATGGACATTCAGGCGCTTGGCCAGCATTGGGGAAAAGGTCCCTGGTGTCACTCATGTGCTCTGAGGAGCACTCTTCCAACCTGGACGTGGTGTGACCTCTTCTGTCTGTATCTTCTTTACTTTATTGTGATAAATCCTATCCAATCTGCTTGATATACTGTACCTCATAGTACTTGCTGTGCTGCCAGACACCAAGCAGGCATTGCTGAACTGCTTTAACTTTCAGAGGACAGGTGCCAATGTTCTCTTAAACGAATTGGAGCCATGCACAAAGCAAACAGGGGAAAAAACCCTTTAGGTTAATAGATGTTATGGCGCTGCAGGAACTGATGATGAAGCAGAACCTTATCCTTCCTGTCCTTCCAGGAGGGTCACAAAAAGCAAACAAAACAGCCTATTGGCACTTTCTAGAGTTCAGTTAGACTTGTGTCTTTAGACATCATATGCAACTCTTGCCTTAGATCTTGGGTAAAAGCATGCCCTCAGCTTTTTTTTTTCCTATTTCAAGGGAATTAAGATTTCGTAGAGAAACGGGGTCATGGCTCTGTGGGCAAGGTGTATCAAATTTCTCTCTTTCTTTCTTTCTTTCTTTTCCTATTAAAAAAGGACCAAAAAGGAAAATTCTTAGCTCTGCTTGTCCTAGGATATCACATTTGACAGTGCATGGATTTGGCGCCTGTGGCTATGTACTCCTTGCTGCAAAGGGCTAGAGACTGTTTGTCCAGAGAAAGGTGTGAAGTATAAAAACATCTCCTATTACTATCTTCCAGTTCTGCATTTGCATGCTGCTTACAGGTAGTTCCTTTCACATTTCCGGATGATGAGGACGCCAGCTTGCATATTTAAACATTTTCAGGCTTGCATCTGGTGCTGTTTACTTTAATATTTTTTTTCCCCAATGTGATTCTTTCTTCAAAGTTACCCTTGGCTTCTATGTGATTACAAACTCAGTGTAAATATATTGAGTTACATCATAAAGCACATTTTAATGCTTATTATGTAATATGACAGTAACAATTGCTTTTATGAAAAGAGCACATTTGATTTTCACGGAGATTATTTATGTGGTACTGGGGGAGGGGAGCCTAGTCTGATATTTCTAAGTGACTTTTTAAGGAGAATTTCAATGTAAAATTTGCAGCAGATGTTAGAATAGGTAATCAATTTTGCCACTATAAATTTAGAAGAATTTGACTCTTCTGCACAGTAAATGCTCTCCACCAGCTGTGTACTTGTTTTAATGGTTTTGCTAATGAGAATTCTGGTGTAAGCCTTTTGAAATGCAGTATGATGAGTGTTACAAAGGTATGATGATTTATTTCAGAGACAATAACTTAATATTAAACATCTCCTTTCAGTGTAGCTTACAGCAAGCAGCAATCCAAATGAAGCTTCAGTGATATTCTTGGCCACAGAGGGAGTGAAATCTTATTTCTTCTGTCTGTTCCAGTACCTCTTGGTTTGCTTGCAGGCAAGAAAAGGGGAAAAATGTCCATAAACACATTTCACAATCAAAATGATATGTTATTCCAAGCTGCTGGCTGTTACTGTGTCTTGTGAAGACAGGATAGTGAGGCTGGGGGGGAAGGCAAGGTGTCTCCGGCCACCTGAGGCAGAGGTGGGCATAAAATCCATGTAGTCTTAGTGCTTGCCCAATGCTTTGTCTGTTATCCCACATCAGTCCCCTCCTCATTACTCTCTGGTGTTTTGGGGTAGCCAGGCCTATGGGCTATTCATTTGCTCCTGCTTTTTTGCCAGAGGAGCAGTTACAGCTGCAGAGAGACTGTCCAGCTGCCCTCCTTGTTGTTTGGTAGAAGGCACTTCTTTCCATGTCTTTTGGAAAAGGGCTCCGAGCTATGAAGTGTAAATGGGAGAAACAGGGGGCCCTTCTCCTCCTCTTCCAAGTTCACTCTTCTCTTTCACTCCTTAACTAGCACACATTAGTTAGCTTCCCTACTTTTTCTGCTACTTAACATTTAAGAAGCATTTGCTATTCTTACCCTTTATTAAACATGACTTTCTTTTGCCCTGAGCTCTTTCTTAGAGACTGTATGAAAGATGCCAGATGTGGCTTTTAGAGAACTTTCTTCAAACCAGCCTCTATTCCCCCTTCCAGCCCTTCTATTATTTATTAACCTAATCACTAGTAAAGGGCTGCTTTTTTCCCTGGGGCTTGGCTTTGGGAGCCAGAACTCCCAGCTACCCTAACAGGTTCCATGGTCTTGGGAACGTCTTCTCGTTTTTTCAATCTTTATTTGTGAAATAGAACACTAGTCTTCATGTAAAAGTACCCTGAGAAGACAGAGCATGTGTGTGTTTTTATGTCAACTCTTAAAAAGTAAAGAGCGAGCCTAAAGTTGTGCTTGTGGCAACTAGGTGAAAGAAACTTGTATCTGCACTTTATTTTTATAGCAGATAGGTGCTAATAGAGCTCAAGGAATGATTGTGTCTTTGGTGCTCTGCTTGTCAGTGATCTTCTTCCTCAGCTCCCATTTCAGCTTCTTGGGGTTACCTGAGTGAGTGCCAGCAAGAGCAGAATCCTTCCCTAAACTTTTGTCAGATTAACTTCTAGCAATAAACCAGCTCACGTAAAGTGCTGTTTTTTCTTGTCACATGTACATGTTTGTGCCTTGGCCCTGTTCCTTTGTATGGCTTTCCACCCTTAAAAATCCAAAGGAAGCTGGTGTTGTAAGTTGGGTAATTGTAACTTTGGACACTTGGTGGGTGTAAGCGATGGTTGTGATCAGTGGGGTTGTCTGTCTCCAAAACTCTATGTCCCCTCCATCGTTTCCGTAGCTGCTGAAATTACCCATCTGGAGCCTTGTTGACTTTGCAAGTTGCGTGTCTGAGAGCCAAGTCCTGCATTTTCTCCTTGGATGAAACTGCTGTTAGGTTTGCCAGTGTGAGAAATGCAGGAACTACAACACATGGATTCAGAGTCTCCTCTGAAGCTGCTAAATTGCTGAAGCATCTTTCATACAAACTTGTGGAGTTTTGTCTTGTACATACTTGAATACAGAAAGCTGGTAATTGGTAACAGTGACAAAAGATCAAAGCAAACTGGCAAGTCAAAGGTTTAGTTTTCATTTTTTATGCAATTAAGGCCTTTGTGATGGGTAAGCTTGGCTTCTCTCAAATTTGTTCAGCCATTTCTAAGTGCAGTAGTCAGGTGCAGCTACTGTGCTGCCTAATTTGGGGATCTCCCTTTCCTGTTATCCCAGAACACCACTTGGCTGCTCATAAATCTGTTTGGTGGAGGAACTAACATTAGATGCACTGTAAATGATCTCTAACTGCTTAGTTCTAATAACAGAGGAGCATAGAGAGTATAGGTGGTGATGAGTCCTAGAACTGGGGAGTTGGTGATCCATAGCACTAATACAGCTGTTTACAGACCTACAAAAATATGTGTCTGCTTCATTGTATTTATCTCATTCTAACTGTGTGTTGAAATTTGCTTAAGTCTTGAGGAGGCTTATCTTCCTGTAGGGCTCTTCTGAAGAGTCCAGCTTTCTGTAGAAGTAGGAAGATCTGAAGGCTTTATGTAGAGACTGTCTCTAAAAGAAAGCTTTAATTTGAGATGTCAGAGTTTCAGGTAATGTCAAGCACATACCCCCAGTGGCCGGCTCCTCAAGTGGGAGTAGATTGTGCATTGTGCATTCAGAGACACTTAGGACTTTGTTAAACCCCTTGTTGTGATTTTTTTTTTTTAAAGCAGCAACATAATTTTTAAATCCATTTATCAGGCTCATGAATGCCTTTGAAATGTGCAAAATTTTATTATTGTTACAGATGGGATTCACTCCTTTACAGAAGGTAAAGACTGCATGGCATAGCTATCTTCTTTGTCCAGTGTTTGCTAGGCAGTGTTCCTGCCAAAGGCTCTGGCCATGGTGGCAGTTGCCCAAGTAGAAAGGTGTCATTTTTGTTCTAGGCTGCCTGAGAGGCAGTTAGTTACAGATGTGGAAGGTAAGTAATTTAACAATTAAACCTGTGCCTCAGTGAAACTAGGTGAGGAGATGGAGGTCATCAGCAGCAATGCATGGTGCCTCACACCTGAGCTTTGCATTCAGGCAGGTCTGTGAAGCAGGCTGCTCTGCAGGAATGGGACCTGGCAGCCCTGGTTTTTGCCATGATTTTGGATCACTTCTACAATCTGTTTTAGGATATTCATTCTCTTTTCTTTACCCATCCTCTGTTGCATTGGGCAAATCCCTCTGATTCTGCTCTGAATATTCCATTTTCATGAATTGCTTCTGTTGCAGTTGTCTGTGGGGAACTGAACTTGCACGTCTGGAGCAATACTGCATTTTGAGCGAGGTGGGGATGGCAGGATGCTGCATGGTGGCAAATGAGAGCTCTTACATTTTTCATGATTATTCAAGAGAATCCTATCTGGTAGTTTTCAGAGATGCTCAGTTACTTCATGCTCATGTCTCTGCACTTGAGAGCACATCAAGCACAGGAGTGGGACTGAGAAGAGATGAACTTTGCTAATGCCAGTGACTGACCTCCTTAGAGCTTGTGTGCCAGCTGGATGTCCCTCCTAGTAGGTATAAGCAGTCCAGGTCAGGGGTACAGTCTGTGATGGTCACCCAATGGTCATAGGATCCATAAAAGAGCTTGTACTGGTTTTTGTCATGTTGAGACAGTAGAGATGGCTGCCTGCAGTGGATTGCTGGATGCAGCTTTGCATGGTTGCGAGGGGAGTGGAGTGCTGCCCAGAAACATAGTGGCAGCTCCTTTGCAAGCAGAAGTGATGCTTGTCTTGTGAATGGCCAGTCTGCAGTCTGTCCAGATGCTGCTCTGTGATGCTGAGCTACCTGGGCTACATGACTTGAGTAACCAGGAGGGTAAACTTTCTCAGCAGATGGAAATGATGGGGCAGGGGCTAAGGAGTTCAAGTACTGCTGCCTGCTCTGTAGGGGAGTAATCCTGTAAACCAGTTGGAACTGAAAGGAATCCAGCTCCTTGAGGTTAAAGCTCAGAGGCTATCTGCTCAAAATGAAGAGCCAGATACAAAGCCTGTAGGAGCTGCTGCTAAAAGGCTCCCTGAAAAGGCTCTCTGTGCGGCACCTGAACACTAAGGTAGATGCTAGAGAGAAGTGTTTAGACAAGGATTAACAGCAGCCACTAGCAAACAGCTGTTTTGCAGCAAGATTGACCCCCAGACCCCAAGTGTGTTGCAGAGCATCATCCAGGTGCTGTTCAGGGACTGCTTTCACAAGTCCGCCTGTGCGGACCATTGTTCGCAAGCATGCTCAGATGGGGAATGTCCCCTCTCTGCACGTCACCTCCTGGCATGTCTCACTCTGCCTCAGCACCACGCATGAGTGCTTTCAGTCCCCAGCTCAAGCTGGAGCTCGACTGTTTAATGGGATGGGCAGTTAAAATGTTTAAAGCCTATTTACCTTCCCATAATGTTTGTTACTTTAGAGCCTAACTCCTGAGTTAGGGCTTTACAAGAGCAGTAGTCTTGCAAGGATTGTTTAATCAATAAGAGAGAAATTTTTTTCAGACTCCTTGTTTGTGTTGTTCTTTGTTAAATGAAATGGGCAGGATTTTCAGCAAATCATGGTGGGGCTTTCAGTTCTATTTTTAGATGATTTGGACAAAACCCAGGAGAAAAATAGCATCAATCCTTTGCTTTGCAGACTGCAAGAGTGGTGTGGTGTTTGTTTTATTAACAAGGTAATTATGTTTTTATGGTGGATTAATCTCTTCTTTCATCATTTGACTCCAGAAGTTGCATTGCTGGTTTGTTGTTTCCTGAGATAATGAGTGTCGATTTATTCTCTTAAACACAGTAGCCCCTTTCCAGGCTTCGGCCGAGCCTATGTGCTGTGCCATTAGTCACACGTCCGTCATGTCTGCATTGCTGGCTGCTGCCATCTGTGAGTTATACCTGTGAAAGTGCTGACATTTTGTCAAATCATGGATTCTTTTTACCTTGGATGTGATGCCTCTTCCTTTTTCATTATCCTGCAATTGCTCACTTAAACCATCGTTATTACAGAATTATTTAAAATGCAGTTTATTCTTCCTTCCTGTATCCCCCATTGCTGAGCAAAAAGCACTGATTCTGAGGAATATTCTTTGAGAGCCCTGCAAAATTTCAGTGGGCTGTTGTTTTCCTGACTGAGATTTCCAACTACAGAGGTCCATCAGGAAGCATCCAAGTCTCTGGCTGTATTTATAAATAACTGCTGGGATGGCTTAAAAATACTGAACACCTGGCAGCTGACGTGGGGGAGATTGGGTTCCTCTGTTGGATCTGAATAGACTTTGGTGAATGTTCAGTTCATTCTTTAGCCAGAAGCATTTGGCTAAGACTGGACTCTGTTTTTAAACTGCTTTTATCCCACATTTTCATGGTGTGTGTCCCCCATCATCCCCTCCAAATGAATGCCATTCAAGTTTTTTCTTTAAGTTCCCCACCCTGTGTGTTAAGGTGTTTTGGACATGACTGTTCAAAGCAAACTTTACTCCTTGTCCCCCTCTTTGGGGCTCCCCTCTTTGTCTGTAGTTTGTTTTTTTTATGTTGTCCTCCTCTTGACTTCCTTGCACTGCCAGGGTTACAATCGTGCACTATTAAGTGAGATGTTTGAAATGATGCTTCTCCAGGACCACCACACCGGGTACCACAGGCTGCCCTCATCTTTGGCCAAGCAGTCAGGCCTGAGACACCAGGTCATGGAGCTAGAGGCACATGACAGCATGGAGCTATAGCTGGGACATGTGCCTCTCCTGGGGAATGTGAAATGAAAGGAGGCTGTGGGAAGTCCCAGAGGGTGATTTCAGCTTTTCTGCATCACAGGACTGAATCTGAATGCCTCTTCTCTTCCTCACACATGACCTGATACAAGTATGTCTACTCCATCCTGCCACCTTGCATGCAAAGTGCTGGCTTGGACAAAAGTGGAGGTGCCTGCTTAAATAAAAATCATTTTTATGGTAAGATAAAGCAAGTCGGTGATCCTCCTGGATTTTGTGTCTGTTTGGTGAAGGAGCTGTTTTGCAGATGGGATGGAGCTGAGGGGCCAAGCAGGTTGGCCGCTGGCCGAGCTCCTGTGCTCGTCCTCATTTTGTGTTGAAGAACAGCAGCTGTAGCTGGACAAAGTGCTTGTCACTTGGTGGCTGTGTGGCAGATCCCTGCTGCTGTGGCAGCTGCTTGTCCGACCTGCAGGACTGCTGCTGTGCTTGATTGGAAGATGCCTGTGCAGAAAAGGTCCTGATCTTGCCTATATTTGGGAGCCTTCACAAGAGTATCCCCTGTCAAGCTTCTGGTTTAAGTCCTTTCAAAGTCAGCGAGACGTGAGCACAAACTTGGAGTATTGCTGAAGGCTTTTACCCTGGTGTAAGGCCTTTTTAGTTACCGCCCAAGAGTTAACTTTCTGCTCAGATTTGAGCCCGTCTTTGCTTGTAACAACTCCTTGTCGCAGGGCTCAGTGGGAACACTACCAAGTCTTGTGCTAATGCTTTTTCTGGCTGTTTGGTGTTAAACATACTCTTATTTCCCCAGGAAGCAAAACATCATCAGGCAGTGTGGTCTGCTTAACAGGAAGATTGAAGTATTTTTTTTTGCTGATGATTTGATACGATCAGTTTTAATGCTATTCTTGTATTTTAAGTTACGTTGTATTGGACTTTTTTCCCCCTGGGTATAAGTTTTACATGATAATTCCTTGCAACTGCCCTAGAAATATTGAAAAGAAATAATCAATCACTGGAATATCATTGGTGCTGATTTGCAAGGGTAAGTGTATTAAAAACGAGTCCATGGAAAATGGATAAGGAGCAGTCATGGTTCTGGATTTACTTAAGAAAAATGCTTTTTAGGACTCAGAACAAAGCTGTTGCTGTACTTTGTTTTATTTCTAGAGATTTTTAACTAAAACTGATTAATTTCTACTGAAGTGTGAAGCAATAAAGTAGATTACAAGCAATAGGTGGCGAGTACAGGAAGAATGATTATGGAGGGGAATGTGACTTAGGATTGTGGTTTAAGAAGGTAAAATAATGACATTTGATTTATATTATCCTTGGTTTCCAGTCTGGATTGCTTATTCTTTTGCTTTGTACATGAGCAGGACTGCTCACAAGCTGAGGGGCTTTTCTGGTTTAAAATTCTGGCTTGGGAATTAGTAGATGTGCTTGTCTCGATCCAGGATTATCAAGGCAGAATTTCAAAGCTGGTCAATACAAACAGATTTGGTATGATACAAGAACAGTTATGTTGACTGATTTCTGTCTTTAAAAAAAAACCTGGTGCAAACCAAAAGTCCAACTTTCATCTTTTTTGTAATTATGATTCACGACAGTTTTTTTCATCTTATTTTCAATGCTCTAGAAGAATAAGAAATTTTGTATGGCTTTCAGACTTGGCACTTCAGAATAGTAATACTTTATAGAGACAATTTTATTTCTTGCACAAGTATATTAAAACTGAAAGAATTACAATCTGCTTTGCTGTTTGGCCTTTGTCTAAGGGGACTGACTTGGGGTCCAGGTGTCAAGATAGGATGTAGGACCAGTCCCTCATGATTTAGATGCATGCACCTTGTAATCAGTTTTGTTACCTGATTCTCTTGCAGAGAGCAAGAATGTCTTTTGCATGAAAAGATAGTACCAGGTTTGTGGGGCATTTTAAAGTGTTTTGTTTTTAAAAAAAAAAAAAAATCTTATATCCTAGTTTCCTTGGCATTAGAACTTAAATATTGAGCTGGAGCCAGTGCAGGGTCTTTGCTGCTTTAAAAGAAGGGTGGTGATAGTAAGGCTGGTTTTCTCCTCTGTCCTGGGGATGACGTGGGGACAACTGTTGTGCAGTAAGATCCTGGGCAAAGACCAAGGGCTTTGGTGCTGATCTGCAGCTAAATGCTGGGTTTGAGCGCTCTCACTTTTTTAGCAGTAAAATCAAAGTTCTGAGCTTTGCTCTGGTTTTACAGCAGAGTAGCTAATGTGTTAATTATCCTATGGTAATATGCACCTTTTTTAGCAATGAAGACAAAGCCTCAACTTGCTTTAAACTGGTGTATTAATAGCAAGTGCTTGAACAATGTACGTTTTTAGCAGATACCTACGCAGCATAACCTATTCAGGTTTTTTTCTTTAATGACTATATTAGTCTGAAGGAAGGAAGCTGAAAACTTTTGTGCTCTGTGCTGAGTTAATATTTGAAGGGAAAAAACCTCCTCTGCTGTGCAAATCTGCCCAGCAGAGTGCTTTCAGGTGTTTGCAATGTGACTTTTAGGAGGATGTCATCTCTCTAGTGCCTGTGTTCAGGGCTGATTGTGTAGTGATAGATGAGCCTGAATGAAGTGGAGCCCTTTATTTGAGGGGAGGGTCCTGGTTGCTGGAAGAATAGATTAATCTGCTGTCCTTTCAAGGGCACTGAGTCTCTCCCTGATGGTGTTCTTCTGGAGTGTGATGGGTGCCACAGGTCATCTGCAGAGCTTCTGAGAACTTGGTCGTCAGCAGTGCTGTATTTGGGAGAGGCAGAGGTGATCTTCAGTCGTCTTACACAGACTCTGTCTCCAGGCTGAACTGGAAGGGTTTGGAAACCTGTGAAACTAGGGATGTGTTGGCATTTGTTGGCCTTTTGCTGTGTTCTGGTTCTCTTATCCTTCATGGGGTTTTATGCATAAAGACGTGTGTTATTGAATATGGTGAATAGATAGGCTGCAGGGTTTTTTTCCGATTGCATTCCTGTGACAAGTAATTTCCAAGTGTGAAATTGCTTTGATATCTTTATTCAGGACTTGCTCACTTAGTAAGGCATTGCAAAACCTGAACAAGGGAACCGAACTGAGTCTTCGGAGAGGATGGCTTCTCCCTTCAAAATGGCTGTTGCTTGGAAAGGGCAGCTTGCCTACTGCCACTGTGCGAGAGCAAGGAGCCTGCCAAGAGCACCAGCACTGTAACGAGCTGCAGAATTGCACATGCATTTCAGTTTTTAAGCTGTCTTATATCATGATCAGAGTGAGTCCTTGGCAGCTGGGAAGCTCTGAAAATGTGTCATGAAGTCAGTTTGCAAGTTGAGCCTTTTATTGAAGGAAATAAGAAATACTAATGAAACTAAGAAGCTGGCTTTTGAAGTGGCTTCCTGTTCTTCATCTAATACCTGCAAAGGATCTGTGAATTTGTGTGAAAGAACAATTTCTGTTTAGAGTCTGCATCATAATTTCTTCTCTTGCAAGAGTGCTTTTTCCATTTAAGCAAGACGGTGTTTCTACTGACAATATTGGTCTTGTTGCTTGAGTTTCATTAGCTGCAAAATATGGATTTATGTTGAGTTGTCTGTGAATGAAATGTCATTTTCTAGCAATAAAATCATTTTATCTATATCTAAGAAAGGTATATGAGTGTTCAGAATATCTGGCTTTAAGCTAGTGAGTAGAAATCTGCGTTTTGTTGTGTTTATTTCCAAACAGTACGACACTGTTACTCTGCTTTATCAAAAGAGCAAGTTCAACTGACACAATCCAAGGTAAGGGTCTTGTAGGATCTCAGTGCATGGTTTGGAGGAGGAGGTTTCTCTGCTCTTTGCCCTTTCTCCCAGCCTTCTCCAGTCCCATGACATCCAGTCCTGCTCCTGACACCTCCCTGCCCCAGCTGGAGAAAGGAGATGCTCCCCTGCCCCAGCCGAACTTGTATCAATCCAGCACACTGCTCTTTACAGCAGGGTTGACGTGTTCATCCATCCCTCTTTCTGCTGAGATTAGACCTGGGATGTTTTATGAAAAATAATTATATTTGATCTACAAAAAGATGAATATTGAGGAGAAGGGAATTAAAAAGAAATGATAAAAAAAAGAGCAGGCCAAATCCTCCTTGGTTATTGAAGCAAGAAGGGAGCACTTTGTCAAACTGATGTATAAATCATTTATTTTAACATCTGGGCCAGTGGATGCTGGGAGAGTAGTGTCACCTCATGGGCTCATGTTCAGTCTGAGGTGTATTTGGTGGTTTGGCTTTGAGATTTGGCCGTCAGCAAAATATGCGCACGCAGAAAATGCTCATTTGCAAATGTTAGAGAACTAGGAAAATTTTAGGATGGTTTCAAAGGAAAAGGTAACTGCCTTGGAAACAGGCAGAAGCATCAGCGCTGCTGTGCGCTGCTCCAAGGGCTGGGCTTTGTGCCAGGCTCAGCATAGCCGGGGTGGCTGGGGGGGTCACTCCGCTGCTCTCCGGGCTGGGCTGCAGAGCTGCTGCAGCACCTGGCATTGTGTTTCAGTGTGAGCTTTTGGAGGGGTGCAAGCATGCAGCAACCTGGCAACTCGTCCATGGGTTCATCTGAGTCTCGGCCACCCTGCAGAGGACAGAGGAAAGGAGCCGCATCCTTGTCTGCTGGCCCTGATCGTGACTTTGAGCTCTGGCCATGGGGCAGTGCTGTTGCTGGGACCAGTGCATGAGACAGCCTTGAGACAAAAATTTTGGATACTGTCTGCTGAGTGAGAGACCAGGATCTCAGGTCCAGTTAATTTTATTTTTTTTAATAATAAGTATCCTTCCTTCACCCTCTTCAGTTCATTTTTTTTTTCCTTGTGCCCTGTTCTGGCATTCAAGCGATGTCATGCTTTTTGGGCTAGCATGGAAAGATTTTAGCAAGAGGTGCCTGAAGGAAAAATACTGCTTTTCCCCAGGCTGGTTCTTCATTCCTTTGTCCTCAAGTCTGCTTTGTCCTCAAGCATTTGAGGAACAGAAGGCTGAGCTGGCTGCTGTTGACTTGCATTTTTGAGACCCTGTTATAAAGGGGTGATAGTTGCTACATAGTTTTCAGAATGTAATGAGAGAGAAAGGGCAGATCTCTTTCTTGAGTGTGCTGCCAACACTGGTGTGGTTTATGTGTCCTCCAAAGACTAAGATTTTAAAGACTAAGGTGAACAAGTCATAGTGTGGTATGTGCCAAAGTGGTTCTCAGTGTTTTTCCTTCTTTTAAGATATTTCTTGGACAATATTCTGTATTTAAGTGCCTTTAATTGACCAACTGCCACATACAATCCCAAAGAAAACTGCATGTGCTATATTTTAGAGAAGTCTGCTGTGCAAACTTGAGCAAAGATTTGGGAAGTCGAGGGGTATTTGCATAAAATTGCTCAGTTTCTACCCATATGCTTAGTGTCCTGTTGTGGGACAAAAAAGCCTCCTTTAGCCACCTTTTATACCTGAGACTGTGGATTAAGAGTTGGAGAAGTTAATCAGAACTGGACAGGGTCACAGAAACAAGTCCCTTTACACCCGAGCGCTGTGCACTAGCCTGAAGGAACATCTCGTAATGTGAAGGACTTGGAGAACCTGATGGTAGTAGTCCTTAAGCAGCAACACAGGCCCTTCCTGGTGCAATTTTGGCAGCTCTTAAGGATGGGCTTTGTGCTTCTGGTGTGCATTGTGGCCTGTGCTTGTTGCTGTTATGATGACGTGCTCTGTCAGAGTAGCATCTCCTCCCGAGTTAACTGATGTACCAAGGGCAAGAGTAAAAGCATTGCTGATGCCTGAGTTTTGGGACAGAGGGGGGATTTCCTGGCAGAGGAGGGTTGTCCTCCATGGATGCTGCTCCCTGGGGCACAGAGCACATGTGGGTGCCTGGAGGAATGCAGCAGTGATGCTACTTAACCTCTTGGGAGGCTGCTGAGATTTTCGTCAGGGTCTGACTTCTCATTCTTAGCCCTTATTCACCTGCATGGTAAATGCGCTGTGACCCACAGCCACGCAATGGTTTTGTGTACCTTGCAGACACAGATGAATTCTAATGCTTCTACTCCAATCTGCAGCTAAGTATCAAGAAGTCAAGTGCGATGGTCTGTGGCCCCATGAGGACGCCGTTTGGGCCTGGAGTGTGGCCAAAGAGGCTGTGTTTGGCTTTTGAGTGTTCACAACTGAAAAAAACAATAACCCTTTAATAGTCAGTTACTCTGTTTCTGCGATCAGCTCTTTGTAGAGCATGTTCTTCAGCCATGATCTCTGTCAGGAAAAGGCTGAAGATTGCTGCTGAATGCTCTCCTTTTGCCCGGGCTGGATAAGCGTACTTGGCGCTCAGAGCAGCGGGTTGTGTTGGAGCAAGGATGCATCCTGCTTTCCGTGCAGGCCTGCAGGCATTGTGCCATATAACTGCTCTGATGAACTCTATGCCTTTCATAGTATTACTTTAAAAGTTATTCTGACTTCCCCAACCTTTAATATATTTGTTTCAGCATACTCAACTGCTCTTCTCTCTGTGCTCCCAGCTCTTCATTGAGGTCTGAATTGCTGGTTATTTAATCTCCCTCGATTATAATCTGATGGCAAGTAGGGTTCCCACTCCAGCTGTAATTAGACTGCTTGGCTGCAGTGCATGCTGTCTGTTGCCCTCCCAAATGGTTGTTTTGTGCCGATGCTCGCCCGATCTAAGGGAACCTTCTCTAAAAGCTGCTACTTGTTATCCTTACTCATGGAGGTGGTCTGCATGCTGCCTTTGGTTTCCTCCTGAAAGGTACTTGAGAAAAATCTGCAACTCCTAGATGGGCAGGATGGAAGCTGTTGAGGTGGGAAGGCACCTTTGGAGATTGTCTAGTTCAGCCTTCCTGCTGAAAGCAGGATCAGCTTGGTGGGTTGAGTGCTGAACATCTCCAAGCACAGAGACTCCTCAACCTCTCCAAGCAACCCCTTCTGGTGCTCAGCTACTGTCCCTGTAGAAATTCCATCTAAAAAGGCAATTTTCTGTGCCTCAGCCTGTCGGCATTGCTGGGAAGATTGGCTCCATCTACTTTACTCCTTCCACCAGGTATTTATTTACAAGGCCATATTCTCCTGTTTTCTTTCTCATCTCTTATTTTCCTTTGCCACCTGATGGGCATGCGTGGTCCTGCTGGGCCCCAGAACTGCCCCTGCCTGGAAGGCTGATCATCTGCGTAAAGAGCTTTTTGGCATAAAATAGATGTGGTTCCATGCCCTCAACTTTCACCTGTTCAAAAAGCTCATTACTGCATTACCTTTTTCTTTTCCACTAACGTTATTCTAATCACTGTCTGAAGTGAAATAATGGTCACTTTTCCTGGAAATGCGGGGCAATAAAGCATTGCAGTCTGGTTTTATATCCTGATGGTTTAGATCATTAAATTCTCAGAGCTTGAGCTCTTAGTTCTTGTTTTTCAGTGCTTATAAGAGGATCTCCTGGGGCCCTATTTTACAACCAAATACAAAGAATACATTAATAAAATGGGATTGTGTATTTGTACTGCCAGCAGTCTGTAAGGATTACTTGTATATAACAAGTTGTGGTATTAGGCCCTTAATAATTTTGATCTGTCCCTTCTACCACTTTAAAAAAAGTGTTTTTTCTTCTCTGCTCAGACAATGCTTGAGAGATGTTGCCCTCTGGAAGGTTTCTTCAGTCACAATATTTCTGATTTTTCTACCTTTTTTCTGTATCCCTTTGGCATTGGGATACAGTGTTTTAGTTTCTTTACTTGTTTCTTTCACAACTGGTCATGATTAGTTAATACAGTTTTTGTGATAGTTCAGTTATCAAAGTGATGGATAATACACAGACTGCAGTTATTGCTTGTCAGTTAGGGCTGCCCTATAGGGGGAAAAGCCCTTTTAATGCTCTTGTAGCAGTTTTAGTTTTATGAAGTACTTGAACTTTAAAGTTAGACTTCTAAGATGATCTAGGATGTCTATTGGAGAGTGTTAAAAATGAGATTTAAACAGGAGAAAACACTTCCCTTCTTGCGGGTGTTCATTGCTGTAGGAAGAAATGCTCGCTGAAGCTTTGTACCTAATGTATGTTAGAAAATGCTGTGATAAAAGCAAACTGATAAGGTTTCATCCTCTCCACAAAACTGTTCTTGCAGTATTGTGTTTACTCAGCTCTGCCAGCTCTCCTTGTGTGTTCAGCCTGTCAGCTGGAGCTTTGAACCATTTTTTTGGTGGCATTTTATGTTTAGTCCCTCTGCAGAATGAGTGTAAAATATTTTTTTTTCTTTTTTTTGGTAGAAAAAGTGTTTGCACGCTTCAGCCCAGTTCCAAAGTGGGGGAGAGAACAAACTGTTAGTTATATGAACAAAGCACAGAGAGTGACTTGGGATTAGTCTCAAAAGAACATCTTTAGATTAGAGGGAAGAAGTGAGATGGTCCCAGCACTTGCTGGGGCCCAGAAATGCTGGGCAGAGGGTGTCCCCACTCACCTTGGCTTGCAAGATGACAAGTGACTGGACTTTCAGACACCAGAGGAAGGGGGAGGGAGGGCTGGCAGACTGCTTGATGGTGATCATTGCACATGGATGTCCTTTGCCAACATAAGATGTTTTGCAAATATTTGTATTATTGCAAAATTTTTTGCTGGTCCAGTTGGGTTCTGGTTATGTCTATGTGCACATCCCTCTGCTCGGAAGCAGCTGTTGGTGGCTATGTGCCAGTTTTCCACGTCAACCACCACCACCACCAGCTTTCACATTGCAACTTCCCTTTGTATTGTTGGCAGCCACTGGGAAGCAGGGCAGCTTTTCTGGTTGCTGCCAGTAATTTGTGGCCTTCCCTGAATCTTCCCCATCTGCTCTGGCAGTTGCTGGGATGATTTGGGAAATGCCCAGGAGTGTATAAAAGAAGTTGACAAGTGCTGGAAGCTGTGCCTGTGATCCCAGGAGGAGGCAGAGCTCCATAGGGACAGTCCCATGTTTATGAACCCCAGGGTACCCTGTCTTCTGTGTTGGCAAAGGATTCAGCCACATGTGTAAGGTCAAGTAAGAAACCTTCCTTCATGTTGCCTCCTGGAGAGCTGTCCTAGGGAGAGAAGTCCTGGTGAAGGCCGTAAGTGCAAGGCTGAGGATTGGTAAATAAGAACCAAGTGTGTGTGTGTGTTTCTTTAATAATTGTATATGTTAATCTTTGCAACTTGATTTCATCCATTTTTAATAGAATGGACTTGGATTTTTTTAAAAATATGTTGCTTCCACTATATTTTTGCAAGAAACATGAGCTGCAGGCAGTCCCCTCCAGTGTGGTCTCCTATGGGGTGTAGATGAGTTTGGCACATTCTTCTGTCAGCAGGGATGGAGGAGTGAACCAGTGTGACCCCCAAAAATACAGAGTAGTCCTCTGAAGTCACAGTGTGGCACTCCCAGAGTCATCTCACTCCAATCAGTTGACCAGTTTTTGCTGCTGAGATGCTATTCATTTTTTATTGCTGCAAGTGGTCCTTTCCAGCCTTTAGAAAATGTTTTTTGTCCCTTTGGAGATCTTGTAAAGGAACTGAACCTTGGGAGAACACTTGGTGGCATTTTCTAAGCTTGCTCCAAGCAAATTGGCAGTACTGTAAATGACACTTGTCACACACATGTCCTCCATGGTAGCAGATGTCCTCCTGAAATGCCAGCACTTCAGTTACCTAAAGATTTCACCCTTACTGAGGGTGATATGCAGAGGTGATATGCAAAGCTCTAGTCGATCCACTTCACACTTGAGCTTGGTATAAATATTTTTCATTAGTCTGTAGGAGCTTTTTATAGGTCCGTTGATATCATTCACTACCCTTAATTCCAGCATTTGAGACCAGTTTCTGCCTTGTCCAGTCTCCCATTATCTGTAAGTCATGTTCAGGTTCCCCAAATAGCAAGTATCTACTGTCTGAAGATCAAGTGTTTTTTGTAAGATTTTCATCCCACAAATGGATTTCCTGTGTTTTATTTGTCTGTGTTAAGGCTGAGATTTTATTTTCTTTTTTTTTCTCCCCTTTTTATCCTCCACTGCTGCAGAGTATTCAGCCAGCAGTGGTAGTGCTGCTCGTGCTGGATTTAACAGGATGCGCTGTCCCACTCTGTGTGCTCATTGCCAAGCTACGTTTTCTATGCATGACAGAGATGTCCAGAAATCTGCTCTTAATTTTAGCACAAAACCATCCTGCCAAAAGAGAGACACCCCTAAAGGCTTCACTTTATGGTGGACTCCCCGCTCCAATGATTGCACTGGGGACCCAACCTCCCAGTCTGAGGACTGGGTTTGGATCAGCAGCCTTTGGTAAGGGCTGGTATTAAAATATAATTTTTATTTACTGTTGTTTTGAAGCTGCCTGCACTTGTTTACCACTGTGAGCTGACCTTTGGGGAGACGCTTCTCCATTAATTGGGTATCTAATCACTTCAGACGATTGACAAGCGTGTGTGTATTGGAGTTTTTCCTCTTGTTAGATGCTTTCCCTCTGGTTTCTTCTTTCCCTGTTATATGGCAAATAATGCATTAGTTTTTTGTATTAGTTCCTTCATTGTTTTTCTCTTTAGTAGTTAACTGTTGATTTCATACTTGCCTGTTGTCTCTTGGCCTGAACCTTTCTTTTGCTGATCCATTAAAATTATAACAGTCTCTTGTTCTTAAATACGTGCTTATATACTATGGGTGAAGTAGAGGCCAGCTATTTTAATTCTTTTAATATTTAGCCTTCAGTAATAAGTCTCTCAATAATTCTTTAAAGTTACTCTCCACAGACTTTTTTAAAAAAAGCTCTGCCTTTAATTATTTTCTCAAGACATTGACTCCTCAGAGGTATTTGAATCCTCGCTTGTATTTATTCCCCCAGAGAATTTTGCAGGTTTACCTGGTGGTTTAGATTCCCAAGATGACAGGCAACAGCCAGTGAGTGTGTTGGGAAGCTTCTGCCTGCAATGGGTTTAGCTCTTGGTACATACCTACCCTAAAAACCTGCCCTGGCTGTGTTCAGATGTTAGTGGGAGGAAGTAGATGCTGCTGGTTTTTTTTGTTTGTCCTCTAGTTATTTGTTAGTAAGTAATCTGGAATGCTTCCATAGAAAACTGGTGTAGAAATTTTTTTTCCCTGCGGAAGATATAGAAACATGTTTTAGGTAAGTGAGGTTTTGTTTTTTATACAGAGGGCAAAACTCACTTATGTGGCAGGTAGGTCAGAGGCTCTGAACAAGTGAAAACGTGGCTAGATTGGGGATTGGTACTGGGAAGTATCAGTTTTATCTGGAGAGGGGTAATAGCATGAACTTTTTAATAGCCTTGGCCTGGGACTCAGCATCCTGGGATGCATCCCTGGTTTGCCCCTGGCCAGTGGATGCTGTCAGAGGTATCACGGTGAGAAATGGTCTGAGATTTAGTGATGGAAAGTTCAGTTCAGTAGCAGGTCTCCTTACTAGCTTACCCTTCTGGACTGAAAAATGTAATAAACTGAATAGTGTGCATGCTTCCCAATCATGGCACTGAAGTTCAGGTAACCTTGTGCCACGGGCATGTCATGGGCAAATAGGTAAGGGAGAATCTCTTAACTCAACCTAAGTCTAAGCCTGGACCTTCTAGAGTAGGAAAATTTGATTCCAGCCCTTGAATACAGCCTGGCCACAAACAACCAGGGAGTCTTGGGTTGCCATGGATTTGTTATAGTGCTCTTTCAATCTGGCTAAACTGGTACTTTTGTCATGTTTTACAGTCTACGGTGTTCCAAGGAAGGAAAATGAGTTAATTCAGCAAACAATTTTGCTGGAAGATTGCTCTATAAATAAATTCCAGAGATAAGTGAAATAAAACATTAGTGGAAGATGAAAGGAAGAAGAGGAGAGGGGAAAGATGGAAACAAGCAGATACAAGCAGTGAGACTGGATTTGTTCCATGGCCAAGTGCTTATATTAATAGTAGAAGTCCTTTTGTCACCAGTAACTTCTCTGGTGAGCAGCTCTGAGAGGGAAAATCAGAATAACTCCAAAGAAAGAAGTTCTCAGTGCTGTCTGCCACTGTGCTCAAAAATAAGTCAGGTCTGGGCATCTTGGAGAGGTGCTGGTGTGATGAGGAGCTGCGGTGCTGAGCAGTGGGATGGAGAGGACAGGTCTGTGCAGGGATGCTGCCAGGCAGAAGTCTAGCTGCCTTGCTGCAGAGGGTAATGAGGGGCGGATGCTGCTCTTGTAGTTGTTAGCACTGCAGCTACTGTGTTTTTTCCTAATGGTTTGCACCATGCTTTTTATAAGGTTAGGTCTTAAGCAGGGTATCTTCAATGTTTCCCAGTTGTGATTTTAGTTGCCACTTTGTGCTTCCAATAAAATGTTCTGTGTAACTGATCACGGGAGAGCTGTGTGGTATTGTACCAAATGTGCTGGAAGAGTTCACAGACAGGGGTAGACAATGGTCTGGCTATTCTTGTTTGTCCTGTCCAAAAGTCACCAATGCCAGATGATCTAGCTGGAGGAAATAAAATATCTGTATAGCAACTAACGGTGATATTTTATGCCTGGGGAAGCAAATCAAAGAGAGATAAACCTCATGGATATTTTCCCATTAAGTTAAAGCTCCTGTAAAAGCAAAGTGTCTGGGATATATAGAAGGAAGGTAAGTCTTTAGAGCAAAAAGTGGCTCAGCTCACAGATGCTGCAAGTAGCTTTCTTGAAAGAACAAGTGAGGTGACTCCTCATTTGGGTCTGGTTTGTTTTATCCTCTGGGTTCTTGGAATAATTTTTTTTTTTCCTGTTTGAAACTGCATGGAAGGCTGGAACATCCTTCCTGTGTCAGAATGTGTTGCTAATATAACTTTTCCTTTATTTCAGCAACAGCGCACTGTTTATAGGCTGACACTGGTGAAAGCTTGGAATGTGGATGAACTCAAAGCCTATGCTGACCTGATATCCCTTGGTAAACCGGACTTCATTGAAGTCAAGGTGAGCTGCATGGAGCTATTTTTTTTTTTTTTTCCATGAGTATTTTACTTTTTTCCTCCCCATTTCCCACACCCTGCCTTGGTCTTAAACTTATACAAGTAAATTCTTCCAAAGTTTTCAATGATGCATAAGGAACTTATGTCTTGCTTTTAAAGTTAGGCAACCAGGTTCTAATATTTAATGTGTGCATTTGGAATAGTCTTCAGTGTTACCATAAGACAAGCTTTGTACCACCCAGCATCAATTTCTGCCCAACGGAATCATAACCCTATGGTCTTTTCTTGTATTTCTTATGAAAGCAGGCACTGATAAATAGATACTCCTTTTTTTATGTCAGCCAACATTTTAAACAAAATATTCTTGGACAAACTGGTAGCTTGTGGTATTATTTTTCCCATCCTGGCCTTGAATTCTGCCGGGGAAAAAGGTAATAATCTCTAGCTTACTGATGTGATATTTGTCAGGCTGTGCAAAACATGGGGAAACATTACCCTCTGGAACTAGAAGAGCTACTAACAGGAGTATGAGAGATACAGCAGGGCAGGAGGTGCTTTATCTTGCGATTAATCAATTTAGTATATAAGGGATGTAAAAAAGGCACATTAGAAAGTGTTCTGTAAAGAATCATTATCAGCTTTTTCATCCAGCAACTCCCCTGCAGACCAGCACATTTACCTCAAGTCTGTATTTTTGCAGCTTGATTACTTCTGGACTTTCATTTCTCTTTTTTCTTTCTCTCTTTCCTTTTTTAAACTTTTACTACTGCTTTGAAGAAAAAACCTGGACTTTGCTGCAATTTCCTTATGAAACAAACCCCAAGGTTTTGATATTATCAGTGTTGAGAGGTCTCTTTCTCTCTGAATGTGCTCTGTCTCTCTGAAGTTGATAGCTTAGCATGAAATAAAATTTTGAGTATGGTTTGGGGAAAAAGCCTCAAATATACAATGTGTGTCAGACTGTTTTATGTTCCTCAGGTAAAACCTGTCAGGAGGAGCGCTCCTATGAGGCCCTTCCCACCCTGCATCTCATGACTCTCTTACTGCAGCCTGGTAATACAAGATCTTTTCTTCCAGTGTGCAAGGAGGGCAGAGATGACTCTGCATGCCAGCGTTGAGTATGAGGCTGTCAGTGTACATGCTAGTTAGACTGCTCTTTCATGTGTAGTGACTTTAATTAGTAAAATGAGTCAGGTGTAAATTAATCAATGTTTCTGAGCGCCGATTCCCCTGAGCGTTCTCCAGGGCGAACATCTGACTCCTCCAAGGCAGAGAGCTGCTGTTCCCTTTGCCTGGGGAAGGATTCAGCCTTGCAGTCATGGTTTCCCAGTAGTGTGGAGCTCAGCTCTCCCAGTGGCTCTTCCCTAGCAAAATCATGCCTCAGACTGCCAGGGAAATAGATGACAAGAGAGGTGGTCATAGAGGTATTCCCAAGGTGGCCATAGATGTACTCCTGACTGGGATGTACTTTTCTGGCTGGGACAGGCGTCTGCCCAGACTGCTTCAATCGAAAATGTTGTCGTTGCACTCCCAGTGCTTCAAAGTGCTTTTCAGATCTCAGCCAGTGAGGACTTTCTCTGAGGAAGGGATATATATTGAACACTTCACCCACTTTGCAAAAGTATGAACTGAGGCAGGGAGGGGCTGCGTGACATTCCCCAAAAGCACGTAGCACGGTAATGTAACTGGGGGTTCAGCATCATTTGTGTACCTGCCAACACCAGCTGCAAAGGGGGTTTAAAGGGGTGCCAAGACAAGGAAGGCAGAGGGGTGCACCTGGCACCTGCTGGCCACATGCTGTTGGGTGGGTTTGGGTCTTTTTGTGGACAGATATGAGTGTAAGTTTGCAGGTTTGTTTTTGTTTGTTGTTTTTTTTTTTTTTTTAAAGGTGTATGCTGTTTAATGTTACTTAAATTTCAGGTGGGATGCTTTGATCTAAATGTCATTTTTTCAGAAATATTCTAGCAGGTAAGTGAAGTTCTGCAAGTACTGAAGGACAGAAGTGTCTACCGGGGTGCTGACCCTTGTCAGATCATGGTGCCTTCAAGCTAAGGGACAGAACATCTCATGCTTTGGTTTCTTCTTCCATGAATGAGTTTAGCAATTGTTTCTATACTATGGCCACAAGAGCAGTCTGTAGGTGGCACATGAAAAGTCTGTTGTCTTTCCAGTCCCAAGAGCATTAGTCAGGGACACAGGGAAACTCACGTTTAAGCCTTTTCCAAGGATGCACCATCTCTCTCCCTTGTCTCTGCTAGCTGCTGTACTTAGGCTGGGAGCGGTGGGAAAAGTCTTTCCTTCCTTGGTTACAGCTCTGATTACAAACCACAGTACAGCGTTTCACAACTTCATTACGATCTGTATACTTGAAGTCCAAAAAACATTTTCTACAGTTTGTTCTTTGTTTCCAGTCTAATGGAGGGAGGACCATTTTCCAAAGCTCTCAAAACCATACAGCAAGTCTGACAGCAGCTAAGCTCCACAAGACAGAAGCAAGCAGTTGAGTACAAGAAAACACACTAATTCCTTTTCAGCTTCACCAGCAGAAGTGAATCGTCAGGGTGCTGTTCCACCTCGTTTACCAGCAGGCTCTGAAATAGTGTCCATTTGCTTCATTTAATTGAGCTTTTAAATAGAGGTACACTGTCCTGTTATCTTAATTTCAAAGACAGGAAAGCAGGGTTCATATACTTGAAGCATGAAGCATGCTGTTGTTGCAGTGTCGTTGCACTGCTGTTGGTGCACCAAAGCAGTGTTGCTGGTGCACCCATTTGCAGCAAGAGCTGAACTGATGTTAATCGCTGTCTGAAACAAATGGTGAGACTCTGTGCTGGCACAACATTTGGGGTTTAAATGGCATTTCTGTCCTTTTTAAAAGTCACAAAATTGTGTGATGGCTTCCCTGGAGCAGGGGATTTCCTTTACACTATGTTGTGTTTAAATAGACTCAAAGTTGGATGAAAGGTCTTGCTCACAGCTTTTTGAGAGGCGTTTTTATGTGAGAGCAAGGGCTTTTTTTTAAACAAAGTTGCTTTTCTTCCTTGCCTCTTTGGAGCAAGTGTAATGTTCCAAAAGGTGGGCACTTGGTGCTCTGCAGAGGACAAGTAGCTCACACTAAATATAGTATTAGCCCAGTCAGTGGCCTTATTTGTTTCACATAGTTTCATCTGCTGGTTCCTGCTAAACAGCAGCATTTCGAAAGTGTGGAAGGTTTGGCTCTGTAGGGAGGCACAATGGCTTTCTCCTCTTGCTGCACTGTCTCTGTAACTTTGAAATGTTGAGGGGATCACATGGTTTCTCACCTGAAGTGCAGAACCAATGTTTCCCTTCTCTTGGCCAGGAGCATGTGGCATGTTCTGGAGTGGCTGATGAACAAGTTGTGTTGCTGCAAGGTAGTGAGAGAGTCCAGCCAAGTACCAACAGGAGAGGCTGACAGAAGAGATGTCATCTTTCGGATGGCTTCCTTACTTGGCTGTCCTTCTCTGAAGTGTTGATTGGTTGCTGGTGGGGTGATGTGCCCCCTGCACTGCTGGTGATGTTCGTGTTGCTGCTTTTGCCTGCACTCAGACTCTTACCCCATGGTCTGACCTAACTAAATTAGTAGGTTACCCTCATTTGCATTCAGCTGTGTGCTCTGCAGACAGCTTGTTTTCATCTGATCTTCTTTAATCCTGGCTTGCAAAGCTCTCATCCAACACCCTACCCATGAGATCAGCCTTCTCTTACAGCAGGATTGTTGGTGCAGATGGCCGCTGCACTGGTTTTGGAGGCATCTCAGCTGTGCTGTTGAGCAAACTGGAGTCGAGAATGCTTCCAGGTGCTTCATTACTTCTGTTTTGTGCACCTGCGGGATAAAGCAAAGAGCCAGGGTCTCTGTCCCTGCAATGTTTGACTTCTCTGGAATAAAAGGTGAGCAGATCTCCTTCTTGGCAGAGGAGAACGGCAGAAGAGTGGCTGCATCAAACCCCCTTTCCTCCCCGCCACAGTCTGGGAGTTTGCGATAGTGCAGGCAAAGTGTATGTAGGCAGAGTGATAGATATAGTCCCACAGCATTCAGAGTGATGCTTGATACAATAGTACATAAAGTTGGGAGTTAAATTCTGACCCAAAGGAAGACAGGTAGGGTTGAGGTGTGTTCACATCTAGCACTCACTACTGCTGTTGATATTCCCCTTTGTATTGATCTACACTTGGACAAAAATTCCTGCCATTGCGGAACTGGCCTCTAGTCCAGCCCCAGCAGTTGTGGTGTTCACACGCTGTTTGTGACCTGGGAATTTTCCCTGAAAGACTTGATATTTTTGATTAAAATTAATTTCTTGTGTTCCTTTGAGAATGAAGCATATTGGAGAACCTATCTGGCATGTGGATCAGTCTTAGAATTTTTTTTTTTTCCAAAACCGCAGTATGATAGGTTAAAAAAGGCGAAGGCCAGGCCCTACTCAAAGCAAATAAACAACAGACAAAAAAAATTAAAAATTGCAAGATATACTGCAAAGCATCTGCCAGAAAATGAGGCTCATCTCAGTGGGATTTCCTGGTTAAATACTTGAGATAAATGACGTTAATTTACAATGAATGTAGCTAATCCCCTGTTGCTCTGGAGAGGCTCACGGGGTGGAGTGGATAGAGATTTAGATTCTTGCAGGGCTTAATACTTGTTCTCATTTACATGAGTATCTTACAGCAGTGTAACTCTGTGGGACCCTATTCTCTTACTTAAGTGAGTAGAAATTAGCCTTGATTACCCTTTTGTAAAACCCCAGTAAAGGAAGAATCAGTCATGTGGTTATTAAATATACATCAATTCTATTTATTGCCTTAGTCTGTTTTAATACTGTAATATCACTGTCACAGTTGCACAAAGTTGATTGTTATATTTAACACCTAGAATGTCCAACTCATCTTTTTGCAATGTTACCCTCTTTTTGTTTTAAAAGCTAGAGGTATGTGGTGACATGCAGTATTTTGCTATTTGTTTTCTTTCTTAAACCAAAGGGGCAAAAGGATTTTGAAGCAAACCTTAAGTGGGTCCTAAAGAACTCATTCAGACGTATGCGAGTGGAGTGTGCTGCAGGGCCATGTCGGTGCAAGGCCAGATGAGCACACAGAAACCCGGTATGGACCTTTGGTCATTGCAGACAGATCATGGAGCAGCTGGGCACGCCTGCATGTTTAATGGTGGCTGTGTCCACACGTCCTCTCTGCACTGTCAATAGCTTTAAGACTGTGTGTACACAAGCGTGCATGTCAAGTGCTGGGCTTTGCAAACATGGCCTTGCATTTCAGAGCTGCTTCTGCAGTGGTGAGGGAGATCGGTTGCTCTGGTCACAGCTGCAAGTGGACCGACATCCCTGGGGAAGTGGTCTTTATTTGCTGAAGTGAAGCTTCATCTTCCAGCTCTCAATAGCAGTGTAGCTTCCTGCCTGAGCAGAGCCTTGCTGCTTCTCTCCATCTGTTCCAATTTAAGAAAGGAAAAAAAAAAAAGCCTGTCTGTCTTGTCCTTTGTTCGAGGGCTGTTCATATCATAGTGCTGTCTGAGGGCAGGGCTTGGGCAGAGTGGAGATGAGAGTTGTGCCACTGCACAGAATTTCCTCAAGCCTCTGTGAAATTGATTTTCAGCCCCCTGAAAGCACTTGTCCTTGATGATTGTTCTGCAGCTCTGGCTCTAGTGCAGCACCCTCGTGCTGAGCTCATGTTGGTGCATGGGCTCGGTGTCTGACAGAGTTAAGGATGACGTTCTGGGACTGCAGCTCCTGCTCTTGGCGTCCGAAGCTTTGATACGAAATTAAAATGAGCAAGTAAGTGTCTGGAAGGAAGGACCAGAGGGAAGTATCTGTCCCAGTCTGCTCTATCTTGTCATATTAAATAGTAAAGATTATTTAAGTGCTTAAAATAATGAGGAAAATGTGCTCTGCTTTAATGAGTTTTTAATTGCATGCAGCAAGAGGCGATTGCCCCCACCTGTCAAAAAGCTATTCAGAGTCTTGCTGCCATTCCAGTCTGCATTTAGATGAAGAGGAGGTGAATTTAAAATATCTCCTGTCCTAGTGCCTGCTATAAAATAAATCCAAACAACGTATTATTTCCATGTCTGGAAAAAAACCCAAACCACTGACCACTTACTGTTCTCTCTAAACTGCAAGCCGTGAGCCTAATAGCCTGCCTCTATTTCCCAAGGACAAGACACAAGGCGTGGGTGCTCCAAGGTGGTGGGCAGTGGCAGGGCTGCATGGGGCTGTTTGTGGGGCTGCACCACCTCCCCATCATTCTGGAGAGCTTCAGGGCAGTCAGGCACCTGACGGCTCTGGCGCTGCTGGATAAATCTCAGTTGCCCTGGACTACCATGGGAAGCTGCCTCTGGGTGGGTCCTGAGCAGCCGCTGCTGAAAGCTGCTTCTTTCCTTATTAGCATCTGTGGGTGACAGAGGCAGGGATGCAGCTTGCTATTTCTGTTGATCCAGCTAAAGGTTACAAGTTACTAATAGGTGTGTCTGAAGAGTTCAGCTTGACATCAGTGGCTTTTTTCATGCTGTGAGTACATAGTAAGGCTCGATAACAAGTTTCATTGCCAACATAGGCGGGTGATTAAATTTTGTATTTTCAAGTGACCCTGCTGCACAGTTTCATTGAAAAGTCAGTCTTTTTTCCAAAGCTATGTTGATACAAACACCTTTCTGAAATTGAGGAGGAATTTTTGTAGTCCAGCCCTGGGCTTAGGTGCAAAAGTAAGCCTGATGAAAATCCAAGCTAAAATGGATTATACCCATCTATATTTTGTGTTTCAATAAAGGTTAGTATCCAAAACAAGTGGGAAATGCAGGGCATGGAAATTGCGTTAGCCTTGTGCAGCTTTTAGATATGACCAAGGGAAGCTGCAGAAAATAAGGAGCGTACGGAGACTGGTGTGTGTGATGGCCCAGTGTTGCTGTGCTCAGTTAACAGTCTGTAAATAATAACTTTCTGTCCATGGCTCTGAGTGCTTGCTTGCAGTAGAAGGGCTAGCACCATGTGCTGTGTTTTGCAGCTGGGGAAACTGAGGCAAGGTAGGAGTGGGTCGTAGCAAAGCAGGTCACTGGCTGAAAATTCACCTCCTGCCTTCCAGTCTAAGTCTTTCTACTCCTCCCATCTTCCTCTTTCCAGTCTCTTTAACAGGGCATAAGGAGCAGAGGGGTGAGTAATTAAACAGTGGCCATTTCTCTCTTGATATCTGTATGGCTCATTTGGAAGAGCTGAAATGAAAGGCTGTGAGCAGCATTTGAGAGTTTAGCTTTTACAGGAGGAGTTCCTTTGACTTCAAGGGAGCCACTGAAGATTTATGGGCCGCTGTAGCACCAATCTGCATGTGGCCGTATGTGTGGTGCGTCTGGAGAGCTGGTGTTGAATTTGGGTTATGCTGTGTAACTAACCATTTCCATTCCTGCTTTTCATATTTAACTGACACAAAAAACTGATGTCCTTTGCTAAATCAACTTGAAAGTGATTATTAAAAACAACCAACGAGCCTGAGTCCACTCCAACAAGGAGCAGACGTGCATGAGAGCTTGTGTATATAATTTGGACAGTACTGATGCTCGGATCATAAGCATTTTTATTGCAGAGAGTGCAGTCTATCGACATGTCATTTGAGGCTTTTTATATTTGTCTTGGGTCAGGGCTGCTCCAGTTTTTAAACAGTGGCTCTGTCACTCAGCAGCTTGCCCGACACTTTGTTCTTCTGTTAATTCACAGAGCCTCAATTAAAGAAATTTATAATTTGTGGGCTAGGAGTTAAGAAAACTCTCCTGTTTGGTAATTAAGTTGAGAAGCCTGGAGTTTCAGAGTTGAGACACAAAGCGCTGTCATATTTAGTTCCTCAGTGATCTTTCCTTCATAGCCCCGTGGATTAAAATGATTGCTGGCTGTCGAGATTTCCGGCAAGGAGCCAGATCGCAGTGGAAGAAATGTGCTTCTCGTGCTTCTTGCTGCAGCAATAATCACCTTGGCACAAGGCATTGCTTAAAAACAGTTGTGCATGCTCGGCTCTGTTACAGCAGCACGGAAATGCAGAGCACACCCAGCGCGGCTGCTCTGGATTCATACCGGCATAACCGAGAATAGCTGAGATGCTTTTCAAAAAGCTTCTGTGTTTCAAGGTATTTGGCCAAAGCTATGTGGCATGACAAGGATTCTAAAAGCACCCTTATTAAAGACTAATTAAGAGGCAGCATCATTGATGTTGCTACTGCAGGGAAGTTGGTGTGAGAGCTTAGAGTGTGCAATAGAATGGTTTCCTTTTTTAATACTTGATATCTTAATAACTGTCTCCATCTATTACTGAAAAATATAACACAACTGCCCTAATCAACTGTTCACATTTTTTAAGTGGTATCAGCACTGTTAATTAACTCAAGCTTTAAGAAGTTGGAGAAGTTGAAAGCTGATGTGCTTTCATTTGGTGTGCTGCTAAGCTGATTTTCATTGATTTGTGCTTGTGAATTAATCAGCCATCCGAGCACTTAGTTATTCCATTTGCTTCTGCGCTTTCTTTGCTTGTAAATGATATCTTTGAAGTTTATTAAAAGAATGAGTCATGTTGTAGCTTCCTAAGAATTTTCCCCCTCTGTAGTCATACATTTTTCATGCTGCTCAAATCATAATCTGTATAATGAATGTGGTGAAAATATTGCTATATGGAACGGTGTCTATACAGCTGAACTTTGGAGATACATATCCTATTATTTGCGTGGCTGGCGGCTCTAATATAAGAACGTTTAAAATCTTTTTTCAGACTTTCGGAGCCAGGCTAAAAAATTAATGTACTCTCCTGACTTGTCTGTGGTTGTGCACAGTCAACCTGTTTCCATGCTGGCTCTGAGTTATGGTGCGCAGCTCTAATATCCTTTGTTTGGGCAGATTAATAGAGGAAGTCCCTCATAAATTTACCAGCAAGAAAGTAATTGCTTCCAAAACTTGTGCAGTTTCTAATTGGCATGAGTCTGTTTCTTTTGTAGCCCTATTTAAGCACTGCGTGGTTCACCTTGCTCTAATTTTAAGTGTTTGTAAAGGATCTGTCTCTGTTTATTGCTGGACATGACATGTTCAACTTTAATGTAGGTGAATGAGGTCTTGGGAGTGCAGCATCAGCTGGGACCAGGTGCCATAAACAGTGTGGATGCAAATGCTATTTAAAAGAAAAAGTGTTCTTCACAGAGGAAAAACATGAGAATGCAAAACATAATCATGCATAAAATTGTGTGTGCTCTGTTTTAAAGACTGGTACTTGATGGGATTTTGTGACTGGGATAAAATAGCTCAGCCAAAGAGCAAAGGTGATGAAACCACCTGGAGAAGTATAGAGGAGTTGGGCTTTTGTCTAGAAGAAAAGCTGTTTCTTGTGTGAATTTGCCCTTTTGGGTGCTGGTGGGTTTGTGACCTGTGCTGCAATACCACAGGTTAAACCAGCTGGATGAGCTTTTAATGAATTTTATCTGGAAAGAAATAAGCAAAAATACATCTCAGCAAGCCACATACTGCTGAGGTAATTTATGAGAATTTTAGTAACTTAATTAAAGATGGAGCAAGGCAATAGTGAATTTAAGGTCATGGCAAGACTAAATCAGTAACTCAGGAGATTCAAGTGATGAAATCTCCCAATTAAGAGCAGCTGATCTCAAAGTGATGAAGCTGGCGTTGGGGTGTAGGAGAACTTGAGGGGCTGCATTCACTGACCAGTGATTGTTGCAGGACATGGAGCTGGCTCCTGCAGGGGATGGGTATTGAAGTGACCCGGAGGAGCTCAGCTTCTGTTGCAAGCAAATGACCCAAACCAGCAGTGCTTGTGTCTTGGCTTTGTGTAGGGTGCAGCAGAAACACACATCCTGCTAGACGTGCTCTCCTTCAGTCCACTTGCTGTATTGGGTGTTTGGGAAGGGAACTGGAGCAAGAACCCAGTATCTCTGCTGACTTAATACAATTAAATCTGAGATGAAGGTGTTTTTTGAACAATGCCACTTCTAAATTAGCAGCTAGTTTTGTGTGTGCTTCCAGAAAATGAACAGAAGAGCCGTTTCCCCAAAGACTCACACTCCTGCCTGTTCACTAGTGAGCTGCAGAGCTTTGCAGACTGATGTGCAGTGGGAAACTTCTCTCCACGTTCTGCCTGAGGGATGCTCGTAGTGCTCATCACATCAGCCTGTATGTGCTGTGTACTTCCCACCCCATGGACTAGTTTTTCTTTTTTTGGGTGAAGATACAACATGCCAGCGCTGCTTGACCTTTACTTCTGCCAAGTCAGGGGAGATCAGGTGTGATGGGGGCTTTGGGGTGCGTGAGCGATGGTGCTGGCCTTTCGGCTGGCAGACAGTGTCGGCTGGGAGATCCACAATCAGTGCAAATCAATCTTATTAAAAAAAAAAAAGAAAAATCCCTCAATGTTTCCTGTGGATGTTCGCTCTGCGGCGATTACTTCAGTTCCCAGCGTTTCAGAAAGCAGCACAGACTTTTTGTGGAGTGGTAGGATTATAGAAATTCCTCAGTTGTTCTGGTTGCCTTTGACCAAAACAACACAAGCTGCTCTTTAATGTCATCGACGCAATTCTACTCATCAGTAAACAATAAGAATTTTTCTACAGCACTAACTTAAGCTTGGATTTTCACCTTCCCTCTGTGTGTATGGGAGGTGCAGGCAGAGATGGACTTTTTTCCAAACAGTTCTCAGTATTTACTCAATTTAAGCAAAAGAGAGTAAGTGTGAGATGAGCTGGAGGGAGTAAATGCGTTTGTATTTTTGGGTGTTTGCTCATTTACTCGGCCCTGAAAAATAATCTATGCGTTTACTGAGTGTGTTTGCATGGGCTTTACTGTGCCAATGTTATTTTTGTATCTAGTTCATGGTCCTCAATATCCAGGGGTCCTCAATATCCTTTTTTTTTTTTTTTTTTAAACAAGGGTCTGGAGCACTGAATGCCTGGCAGTTGCTGTAGCTGTCTTCTCCTGTAATTGAGGTCTGGGGGGAAAAGCCCCAGCCAGGCACTTGCTGAGCAGGCTGCAGACCTCCGTGCAAACAGACCTGCTGATACCAAGCCAGAGAACTAAAGAATAATCTGAGAAACTGGTGACTTGTGTTTCTTTAGCTAGTTGGAGGAGGTTGAGCAGAGTTCTCCGCCTGGTTTCTAGAAGCACTTGGCCGTGTGAGGCTTCGTGTTCATCCTTTCCTGCCAGCATTGAGGGTCTTGGCAGAACCTTGAATTGCTGGAGGTAGCAGCAGAGCCAGCAGCAAACCAGCTTGCATGGTCTGCACCATGGTTGCCTCTAAACAGTGAGCTCATTGCTGAGTGACTGGGGTACTTCTGCCCTCCAAGAACTGAATGAACAGCAAAAAGCAGCACCTTTCTCTACCCTTGACACTTTCTTACAGTTTTGTAAGCGTTGCCCTAACTGGAAGTTGGAGGAGTGCTGCCATGGAGAGGAGCAGACCAAAGGTGAAGCAGGCCGGATTAGGTAGATGAGGTTTCAGCAGTGGCACAATGCTGTCCAGGGCGGCCATCCTTCCTCCCCCACAGCTTCCCCCATGGCCCCATGCAAATCTTTGTCTTCCTTTTTTTCCAGGCTGTAAAAAGAGGGTAAGACCTCATCCTTCCTAGAGGTGTTGACTTGCTGGCTTCATTAAGGATCGTTAGGTGCTCGGCTACTGCAGAAAAACAGTTTAGAGCAGAGGGGCAGAGGCAAATTCCTGTTAGTTTTTGGGGAACTCTGGTTTTGCCTCCGATGAAGATGCTTTCATCTCCATAGAGTTGCTTCTGGTTTAGCAAAGGTCTTGGAGAAGGGAGGTTTAGCAAAGGTCTTGGAGAAGGAAATGGGTAATGGGACACCAGACTGCAAATTCACCATTTCTTCACCATTTGTGCACCTTTAAAGCCCAATTCCATCCCTCTGGTTTGAACCTAAAATTGGCACTTGTCTTCAGAAGACCTTGAGGTTCACAGACATACTCTGCTTTGTTCCGCTTTTGCATTATTTAATTTTTGCTAGTGATTTTGCTCTTTGTGATCTCAAGAATCGTACATTTTGTGCATGCACAGAAGACAAGGATGATTTGCACACTTGAAGATAATTTTTCCCCCCTTTTCTTCAGAAGGAAAGATGTTTAAACGAGGTCTGCTGTTTCTCTGGGCTCAAGCTGCTGCTACCCTACCAGCATCTGCATCTACACCTTTCTCCGGACGAGTTATATCTCTATCAGCGCTCCGTCTGGGCACTGCTGCCTGGTGGGACTCTGCCCAGCCCATCTGCGCATGGATGTGTCATGCTTTGCAAATGCCCATTTCTTACACCAACATGGGGAGGATCCTGTTTTTTCCTGTAAAATGACCAGTAGTTGGGAAGAACCGTGAAATCTCAAAAGATGGAAATGATCATGTGAAAAGAACAGAGTGTTTTACTTAATCTTCGATATTGTTGATATTCATAGCACCCCAGGTTATGGTTACCTGGGTCTCATTGTATGGACACCACGGGGAAGACAGGAAAATGGGTTTCAGAGTGCAGGGATTGTCTTTTCATCTTAACTACCAAAATGCTCTTGATCTGGGGCAGTTAACAGCAATTGTCTGCTGCTAAAATAGGTGGTTTTAATTCTCTCATAATTAAATTGAACACCTGGAAGCAGGGAGAGCTAGCACTGTATGGCTGGGGGAGCTTACCCAGGCACAGTTAGGGAGGAGGGCACATAGGATGGTTTTACAAGGACCTGGAATGAGATTTGTACGGATACTAGAGGGCAGTGGTAGAAATCACAGCCTTGCCTTGGAAGGGGAGAGGTCCTTACCTCTGTGGCACATAACACAGTTATCTCTAGAAGTGTCATGCTGCCTTATTGCACTGGTTGGTTGTGAGACTTTTTTCCAAGCATATCATGTTTCAAAACAAAGTGACCTTCTCCAAGGTCCCTTGGTAGCTCAGGAGCACAAGCGTCCTCTATTTGAATGCTTTTAAAGCTATTTTCCAGAGTTAGACTAACCTGTGTTTTACTGCTGGGGAAGCCTGGGCTCACAGTAGTTTGGCAAAGAGACTGATTTTTTAATGCCATCTCCAAATTTGTTACCTTTCCATAAAATACAGTGTGAAGCGGGACAAAACGGACTATTTCAGAGTTTGGTGTGGCTAATGTGCCGGTACTTCCCTGAGCTTGTGAAGAGTTAAGCTGATGGTGACAGTTTCCATGTTTCTTCTCAGGGCGTGACGTACTGCGGTGAAAGCTCGGCCAGCAACCTCACCATGGCCAACATCCCCTGGCATGAGGAGGTGGTGCACTTCGTCCAGGAGCTGGCTGACCTCATTCCTGACTATGAAATCGCGTGCGAGCATGAACACTCGAACTGTCTCCTAATAGCTCACAAGAAGGTGAGACTGTGCTTGGGTGTGAGACCAGGCACCATATCTTTTCCTTGGAAGTGTTGTACACTTGCCTTGTTCCAACACATTTTCTCTTTAGTTAGCTGGATGCTTTTTTTGGGGGAAAAAAGTGTAGCATGTATTGGAGAGAGCGCTGTGGAATAGTTACTGAAGCCGCTGCAGGTTGTAGCCAGTTGTTGGTAACTCGCATCACTACTGTGGCAATCCAGGCAAGAAGCATTTAATGGCTCCAGGAGGACTTCAGTGCAGTACCTCCTGTGCTTTGTCACACTCGCTTTGCATTTTGCAAAAGGCAAGAACAAATCTTGTTTTTGTCAGCTGGCTTTGTCTTGTTTCCATATTTTCATGATAGTTTTCAATGGTATAGACAACTTGCTAAGGAAGTTACCCCAGAATAGGCTAGCATTGTGTTTTTTCTCTTCTGGATCTTTGTGATACCTACCAGAACTGTAGACCTCCTTCCTTTTAACTAGTTAAGATAATGTAGTTTTCTTCCTTTGGGGAAGTAATTTTGGGAAAAGACATTCATATGTGGACGTTAATAGAAGATGTTCTCCTTTTGAACTGGAGCTGCCTTTCTGCAAAACTGTTTTGCAGGACAAACAAAGCATGTAGAACAATTATACACCTTCTCCATCCTAACGTTAGAGAAGAGGTAGTGGTGCTGCCTTCTGACATCAGTCTAGCATCCCTTTATGCTACTGGAGTGCTGTGCAGGTCAAGCATGTCTCAGCAGCCTGTGTGTGTGTAAAATGTTTTGTTTGAAACTTGGGTTCCTTCATTAATACTGTTAATACCATTTGAAATACAAGTGAAATGCAAAAAAAATTTCAAATCCTGTATCCTTTAAAATTATCAAGTACAGTTTGGCTTTCTGAGCTTCAGAACAGTGTAACAGAAAGAGAATAAAAATGTATAATAACATGCTAGCTAGGCAACTCATGGAGCATCTACTTATTATGCTAATTGTGATGATTTTCCTCTTTGCGTATTCTTTGCTTGTGTTTGCTGAAGTCAGGAGTGCTCTTGTGTCCCTCACTTAAAATGGGAGTTGGTTTTAGTGAGTGGTGGTGTAGGGCTTTCCATGCGAGGCGATTCACAGTGCACACAAGGAATAACTCATTAAAATGACCACTTGCAAAAGATCCAAAATATTTTAAACATGTTAATGTGTTAAACGTGTTTGACACTTATTAGAAAATTACTGTTGAAAACTTCTGCATAGTTACAAAACTGTTGCTTGCTTTTGCAGTTTGCAGTTTTATGGGAACAGCTGTAAAGCAGCAGAGAAAAATGGGATACCTGGCACTATTTGTGTGTTAACTCACCTTACGGTTGCTGTATTTACAGTCTCAGTCTTGGTTGTTGCCACTGGCGACTGTGCCTGAGCAAATCCTTGAATGCAAAATATTCTTTTCCATTCTAAGATGAAGGGCCCAGGGAAAGAAAGGAAACAGATTGCCGCCTAACATATTGATGCAAAATTTAAGTAACACTGTTACTAACAAGAATAGATTGGTACTGGCCCAGGAGGAATTCAACAGCTGCTTTGCTTTCCAAAGCCATTAGGAGAGGGCATCTTTTGGAAAGAATCTATACTCAATACTAAAATAACTAATAAAAAATAAATTTATTTTTATTACATTTAATTCTGAATTTCAGGCTCCAGTAGAGAATAAAATTTGTCAGTGTATATTATTTGCAGAAAACCTGTACTCTGGGAACAATCAAAATGTAGTGAGTAATTGCAAAATCAGGTATATTTTAAAAGTTAAGGTGTTGCAGGGAGACAGTAATAAAAATCATTAGGAAATGTGATTTATTTCACTCTGTTCTTCTAGGTCTGAGTTTTGAGGTCTTTGAACAATGATCATATTAATAATTTTAAATGCCAACCTGTACAAAAGAGACTGGAATCATCAGAGAAATAATGCATCTTGATTGCAGCCTCTGCTCGTTGATTTATGGAGAATCATTGATTGGCACCTGCTTACTTGATGAAAAATAGTTTAGGACTTAAGCTCTGAAGTCTCTTAAGGCCAGGGATTTAGGTAGAAAAAAGGATTTTTAGGTAGAGGAAACTGCAATTTGTATGTCTAGTGTTATTTTCTTTTCTCTGGAAATCAAGAGGTGATACAGAGATAGGAGCTGTTACATTTTTGGGATACTTCAGTGTCTTAAAAATCTACCACTAGGCTTCCAAGTCTTTTCCCACACATACATCCCCCTGTTTTCTTTGTTTGGGTTGGCGGGGTTTTGGGGGGTTTTGTTTGTTTGTGTTTGTTTTTTGGGGGTTGAGTTGTTTTTTTCGTTTTGGTTTTTTTACCTCCCCCTGCTGACCAGCAGGGGGTTGCTGGTTTCCAAGTGTCTTTATGCAGTTGCAGGTGGGGTGCTTGTGGAAACCTTCAGAACTTGGTGAGCCTTGGGAAGTCAGATGTGTCCCACTTAACCTTGGAGAGCTTTGGATCTGGCACTCCTGCCCTATTCAAGGACAGCTTAAATAGTCTCAAACTTAAGCCTTTACAGCAAAATAATTATTTTCCAGTTACTCTTCACAGAGCCCTAAATAAATAACATGGAGAATGCCTGTGCCCTACTCATCGTGACCTGAAAAAACATTAGTTACTGGTATTTCCACTTTTTTGGGGGCCAACTGTGTATCAGCCACTTAAGCCTGAAGGACAAGCAAGTCCTTGGTTGAGTGCAGCCATGGTTGAGTGTTGTGGTTTAACCCCGATCGGCAACCAAGCACCACACAGCTGCTCGCTCACCCTCCCCCTACCCCAGTGGAATGGGGGAGAGAACCAGAGAGGAAAAAAACTAGCCCTAAAACCCATGGGTTGAGATAAAGGCAGTTTAATAGGAAGCAGAGAAAGAGAAAATAATAACAACAGAATATACAAAACAAGTGACACACAAGGCAACTGCTCACCTCCCAATGCCCAGCCTGCCCCCGAGCAGCAATCACTCCTTTCCCCAGCCAGCTCCCCCAGTCTATACACTGGGCTTGACATCAGGTGGCATGGAATAGCCCTGAGGCTAATTGGGATCAGCTGTCCTGCCTGCATTCCCTCCCAGCTTCTTGTGCACCTGGCAGAGCATGGGAAGCTGAAAGTCCTTGACTAGTGTAAACAGCTGAAACCAGGACATTGAGTGCAGCCCTCCCTTGGCTTGATCTGGGCTCCCATGGGTGGGATTGCTGCTCTTGCCTGTCTTTTCTGCATTCTCCTCCCAGCTTTCTGCTCCCCCCTGCAAGCTGGTTTCCATCTTCCTTGGGAGGTGCTGATGTGCTTTGGCTCCATCCTCTTTGATTCTTTTCTTTAGCAATAGTGCTAAATTCTTGAGTAATTATATTTGCTTTGTAGCAAATCCTATAAACACCATGGTACAAAAAAATCTAATTTATTACAGCGCTTTTGGACTAATTGGCTGAGATATTGAGACAGTAGCAACTTTATAACTTAACAGTTAATTCAAGTAACCTTTTCCAGAGAGAGACCTTAGGCGGCTGCTTTTCCTGTATTGCAACAATGACTTTATCCTCAAGATGACCATAACAAGTGCCTAAAAAGGGGGAAGTTACTGCAGCTACCTTGCAGCAATGATTTTTTTTTTTTAAATGAAAGTTAGCTTCTTTATAATTTCTAGAATAAAACCCTGTGCCCCACTTTGAATTTGCTCTATGTGTGTGTTTACCACCTGCTCCATTGTGTCAAAATGCTTGCCTGCCAATTATCTCCTATTACATTAATTTAAATATCTACCTTGCTTTTGCAAGTGGGTTGTTTTCCAGCCACATTCTCCCTGTTGGTTTACAGCTGTGAGTTTCTTGTTAGTGCAATTTGTATCATGTGCTGCTGCTCAGTCTGGTCCTTGGCAAGTCTGCTAGTATCTGTGAGCATCCCTGCCTCTTCCCTGTAATGCTGGGATTGATTTCCGTGTCAGTTAGCCACGCATAGCACAGGGATTAGTCCTGAAATCTCATTGCTTTTTGCTGTCTTTGGAGGTCTCAGTTAACAGGGTGAAATGAATGGCTGGTGGGCTGAGAAAAGTGGCTGGCATCATCTTTTTTCGCCTTAATAAATGGATATGCCTGATCTTCCACAAGCAGATCTGAGTCCATACCCTGGATTCCAGACGTTCCCTCGTGATGCCGATGCAGCCCTGTGCGCTGGACCTCCCTTGTCTCACCAGTTGGATTATTTTCCTGGTGGATGTGGTCTGGGTTAGCATTGTGTTCTCTGGCATAGCAGGGTGAGCCTGGCATCCACAAAATGACCCAAGGCAGGTGCTTTTAGGAGAGTCCCTGTAATCGTTTCATTTCCCTTAACCAGAATGCAGTGCTAAGGGTGTGCAGGGTACCTCCAATGCAGGTGTCAAGGGTAGTTTGAACTGAAATGGGTTGAGTTGAGATAGTAGCCTGGCCAAGGTGCTCATCACTCTCCACCAACCAAGAAATCTTTATAGCAAAGAGGGAATCGGCCCTTTCCTTCCCACTGGGTTTTCCAGCGCTACCCATGGCTACACTAGGGTGGCTTGGATGGGATGTGAAGGCTTCACATGCGCCCTGGCTGCACTTGCAGAAGGCTCGAGAGGTTGGGTGAAAGGCGTTGAAGTTGTTCCATGCTGAGCATTTCATCTATATTTAGGAAGGAAAAGGAAGCACTTAACTACCAGCTGCAGATTGACTAACAAGGGTTATATTAGAGAAAAATAGTCCATCACATTTTATCTCCTTCCTGCCTTGCAAATCATTTGGAGAGTGTAAGCTGTCCTTGTAATCCAGCATTCCAGATCCAGAATTTGGATCATGTTCTCTGCCTGCTCACCCATCAGTTACCCCATACCTGTGACAGCATTACAGTGCAAGGGGAAAAACAAACTCGGGTTGCTGGTTTGTGTCAGAAGGTCACTAGGTGCAACATCCCTGTGTCTGCAGCAGACGCAGGGGATGGGATTACTCCCCAGCTGAGGACAAGGTGTTTCAGTAGCCAAAGAACCGCCTTAGTGCAGGCATGAGTACTAAATGGTATGTTTTCTGAAGGTTTTTTTCTTTCGGTTGTCTCCTTCCAAATAGGAAGGTGGCTCTGCTGTGCTCGATCTATATTAGTTATTAAAGAAGATCACAGTTGTGCTAAAGTAATCCGTTTTTCATCCATCTGAATTAAAACTGTCTGGATGTAATTCTGGCTTAATTGGCAGATGAGATGTTCTGCTCTGCAGCAGGTAGGGATTCAAAAAAAAAATCTGCAACAGTGAATCTTTTCTGTAGAATAACTCATGCAATATTAGATGTAATAAATAGAAGCTAGCAAGTTGCAGAGGAACGGTTCCACAGCCGCAGGGCCCTACAGCGCTGGCAAGGGATAGTGCTCGTCCAGCACTGCACGGGTCAGGTCAGTGTTGGAGTCTGCTTTTTTTTCACTCTCTTAGAAAATACGATAGTGCATCCCATTTCGAGGCATTTTAGTTGGCAACTTTGGAAGGTTTTTCACCTACTTTAACATGTCTGATCGCTAATAAGCACTTATTTAAGTCACTGAATGTATAACTACAAAGCTACTTTTTGTTTCCATCTAAAAATTGATGGAAACTTTTGGTACTGTTAACTGTAGATACTGTCTGCAAAGTTGCTGAGGGGTTTAAAGCTAGGTTATTCCCAGGGCCTGGTGTCGCTGTGCAGATTTTTTTTTTTTTAGCCCCACAGAGATGGGATGAAGTGAAACTCTCACCTCTGCGTGCCTGGTGTCCTGTTGGATTGGATATTACCTTCTGTTGCATGCATTTGTAACTTAATAACCAGCTTAATCTTAATTTCTTCTCCCTAAAGGCTGAGGTTACAATTGGTAATTAAAACGAAAATACTTTTTGGCTTTTCAACAAGCAATATGACCCTGTTAAGATTAATTTATTTACAATATTTCTTCTGCTTTTCCTGAGTGACTCCAGTTCAGTCACTTCCACTGTCAAGCAAAGGGAGCCTTAAATAATTGTAAGCCTTAATTAGGTGAGAAACTGTGTGTAATAATTCAATGAATTATTTGTTTGACTTGGAGAGCTTCATACTGGCAGGTGGTGCAAATAGTCATAGCAGTTGGGTAATGTAAGTGCTTTGCACTCCCATTATATATGATCTGTTTAATCATACCCTGTGTGAAAGTGTAAAAGCTGTTTTGTTTATTGCAATGATGGGCTGTCTTCAAATTTAAATTAAGGAGCTCAGGACTGGAGCCATCAAGATCATTTTTCCAGCTGTCTTTTTGATGTTGTACCCAGAGAAGTGGCTGATGGTGGGGACCAATGATAGAAAACTGGTAGCTGCTGCATTGCAAATCTGGAGTGGTAACTAATCCCCAAGTAACATTTGACATGGCATTACCCACTCCTCGGACATCTCCAGTTTCAGATACCAGTGGTCTTAAATGCTTCTAAGCCAAGCAACCTTGGGAAATGAAGTGGAGTGAGAAGATGTGATTTTATTTTTCAGAATGGGAATTGTAAAGACTGGCAAGTCAGCCATGGCAAGAGTGGGATGAACCTACCCGTCCTGGCTTCACTCATGGCCTTGGCTGCTGTAGTGTTTGAATTCCTGCAGCCTGCAAGAGCCCAGCTGCACCATCTAGACAGTTCTTGAGACTTCTGTCTGTCCATTATAGAAAATTCAGATGTGTACGTTACCCCACCAAATGTGTGGATGTGGTTCACAGCGATTCTTGGCAAGCTTTGTTCTGTTTCTTTAGGACAGATATGCTACAGCAGACCTGGGGTCTATAAGTGTCCCCTGGTCTCTTTGGTGACAATGAAAACATAAGAGGAAATAAAAGGGATGATGGGTGTTAACTCCTGCCCTGTCACATGGCCAGTTGTGGTCAGCGTAAAAAGTAGCCAGGACAGATTTATTTTTGTATTCATATATTCACATATATCACTGCAGATTGATGAAACTTGCAGTGTTTTGATGCTGCTGAGTTGTTCCAGCTGCTGCCAGGGGTTCTAAGGAGAGGAGCATTTCTAGTACAGATTTTTTTCTCCAAATACTCATAATATAAGCCCTGTAGTGTGCCTGTGTGGGACAGGTGGGCTTCAGTGACCCTGTGGGCTGTGAGCTCACTTGACATGGTCTACACAGCTGGCAGGAGGCTGCATAGATACTTGAAAACAAATTTTTGAATTTCAGGACCATAGATATGTAAGCAATGAATTAAAAATAAATAAATCTGCTTAAGATCTGTGTGCAAAGCCATACTCCATCCTCCCAGAACAATGCTTTTTCTTAATAGCAAAAGAATATATTTAAGCTCAACAAAGAAAGTATTTCAAGGAAAGCCACTTAAAAACGGACAGGATATCCTGACTGCTTCTCCAAAGATAATTCAAAGACATGTTTTCTTCTCAGGAAGGAATGTAGATGAAGTGTAGTAGTGTTGTTTTTAAAATCCCTCTGTGTGTTTAAATGCTTAGGTGGTGCAGGGACTGTAATGTTTGCAGGCTCTGAATGCATTACTTCCATTTAAAAAAAAAAAATCTTTGTGTACAAAATTATTTTGGTTTTGTTTGGTTTGGGGGTTTTTTTTGGGGGGGGGGCTGGTTTGGTGTTTTAGTGTTTTTTGGGGGTGGTTTGGTTTTTTGGAATTTTTTTGTTTTGGTTTGTTTTTGTTGGTTTTTTGGGTTTTGTTTTTGGTTTTTTGGGGGGGGAAAGCAACCCAATGCCTGCAACACCAAATGCATCTTGCAGCCCTGGGTCACCAAAACCATGGGCAGCAGTGTTGCCATTGGCATTTGGGGATCGGTTTGTGGGTAGCAGCCAGGAAGATGATGTGCAACCAGTGCTGGATCCAGCCACTCCGTGGGGAGGGGAGATGGGGATTGGGGCACCCTGGCAGCACAGAGCCCTTGCATGAGCTTTCAGCTTGCGTTGCTTGGCAGGGAGAACACTTGATAATTTCTGAATGTCTAAGAGCAGAGCTGGCAGTTGGGTTTAACTTGTTTTTCTGGATGGGACATAAAAGTGTGGACTAGGAAGCATTGGATCTGCTGGTCTTATAAAAGCTGAGTGGCTGAGGCTTGCTTTTGCAAAATGCTCCTTTAATGTCTCATGCTATGCGCAAACAAAACTAAGTGTCAACTGAAATGTTTGGCAAAGCCAGGTTTTAAAATGCTGGAAACCGTAACTAGAAAAGCCATTAGAGGAGCCGTGGGCTCTCCCTGCCTTCTTGTATGATGCTATATCAGTTTCTGTGCCTCCCTGCAACTGAAGCACGCGCCGTTTTCCCTACTTATCACTGATTTTTTGATATTTTTTTTGGGGGGGGGGGTGGTCTTTAAAACTATGCATAAAACTGCTCTACTTAACCATTAAACCTGGGTAAGAATCCATTTGTTGTACTTCATGTCCTCAAGTAACTAAAGAGTAGCTGTTGCAAGACCCAAAGCTCTGCTTTCTTTTCCCAGTCTTCCTTCTGCTCTTCAGGGACACTGTATTGCAACACAGTTCATTGGAGAAAGGTTTCCCTTGGGTCCTCTCCACATTGGGAGCAGACTCTGTCCTTCCAACCCAGGTTTTGCTCTGTGAGGGTAAGGTCTGCAAGGAGCCACAGGAGGCTTTGCCTCACTCTTCTGCTCTGTTCTCTTATGTAGCCCATAGTCCTTAGTCCTTTCCTGCAAATACATTTTTTTTTTTCAAGAGAAAGACCAGAGTGAATGGATGAGGAGCCTCTTCATTTCAGTGTGTTTTTCTCTCAAGAAAATATAACATTATCCTTGTTACAACAAACTAATTGATTTTTGGCTGACTTCCATTTTTCAGTGTTAGCGTTTCATGTGTCACCATGTCTGTCTCTCTTCTATATTTTATCCCTTCGTATAAACCCCGTGTTTCTTTCTTGGCCGTTATGCATGTCTGGAGGAATGTAGTAAATTGTACTACTATATTGTCCCCAATATATACATATGGTTTTCCCCCCCAAAATTGCTTATGCAAATATGTTGATAAGAAATATGTAGTGTGGCTCTTCTTCATGAATGTTGATGGGTTTCTGTAGCAAGAAGCTTTTATCTGCAGTCGGAGCAGCTGTAAACCTACTGCAAAAGATAATTTAAAGAAATTTCCTGTTCATATCTACTCTCGTGAGTTATAAGAGGAGGTGTTAGCCATGCTCTGTTGATGCTTCCAGGTAACTTGGCTGTCCATTTTAGTTGTGGCTTCTGGTTGTCTTTGCAGTATATATATTAGTTTTGCTATAGATTATTTGAGGGACTGGCCGTGTCCATGAACAACACAACCCCACACAGGTAGCTCTGTCCTTTTGCACCATTACCCCGTGGCTCCCCGAGATCCAGCCATGTCATTCCTGGCAGAGGTGCGTAACCCCTTGACAAATGTCCCCAGTGATGGTCCAACAACACACCTAAATCTGCTTTTCTGGACTTGAAGGCCATTACAAGTTTCTCCTTGTTTCCTTTGCCTCTCATTTTCCCAGCATTAATGCCTGCTCAGGGCCGTGCTCCTTGCCCTGGCTGTAGGATCTGCAGAAATCAGGCATGTTTTGCATTGCTGTGCACCGGTGCCACATCTGTAGGGAGTGATTGGTGGTGGGACCATAGGGACTGGAGCCTGGGCACCCTGGGAGCACGAGCTCAGCTCTGAGAAGACGACATGTGCTGGCTCCCGTGTTATCTTGCTGCTCGAGCAGTGCCCTTGGAGAGGGTGAGTTTGCCTTTCCAGAAAACACAGCCTGACTTCAGAACCAGCTGAAGGAGCTTTATTACTTTATTTTTTTTAATGATACTAGCTTAAAACAAACAAACAAAAAAACTTCCCAAAAAGTAACAAGGGAAGGGCTTCAGCCATTTGTCTCTTGTTGATGTATTTATTACCTTAAAAGATTTAACCAGGTAGTGAATAATTTGATAAAAAAACCTGACCACATTAGTCTGAAATAACACTGATGTTTAACATTGGCTTGCCTGTTATATGGATGCTGTGAAACTATTTTGAGTCTTAAATTTATTGCTATCTATGGAATAATCACAAAATTGTTAAAATCCAATCTGTGAATCTTGTGGGCAATTGAAGCCACCCCATGTTTGTCTAGTTTTTATTCCTCAGCAGAAGTAATTGCTTTCCATGACACATTTAAAGGATTGCTCCCATTTTTTCATGTTTTACAGCTGTGCTGTGGCAGCACTAAAAATATTTAGTATTACTTAATCTGCTTTTGTAATAAGTCCCAGGCAGCCTTCATTTGGTTTTTCTGGTGGGAGTGGTATTGTCACCTTAGTCTGCAGCGGGCAGCTCCCAGCCTTAGTAGCTCTGTTGTGTCAGGAGCTGCATGTTCAGATGGAGTCAAAATTAAATAGTTTAAAATCTCACTTTGACTTAGCCAAAGTTCAGGATCCAGAGCAATGCACATAGTTTATGCAAGCCTGGAGGGTTTTATCACTGCAAAAGCATATGTAGTGCTTTAGGCTAAGGGGAGGAGAGGGCAGAGGTCCCTTCCAGCCATTTGCCAAGCCATCTCTCAGCATCCCACCTTGCTCAGGAGTGCAATCCGAAAGCCAGCAGGTCTGGGCATGCTACCTTCAGGCCAGCTGTGTGCTTGCTCGCTCTACTGCACACTTCCTCCGGTGGCCTCTGAAAGCTTTGCTGCTCCTGCAGGTAATAGTATGCTGTTTTCATACAGTTCTTGCTTTAAGATTGTGGAGAGGCAGATGTTTATGCCAGTGTTTGAGTTGGGGGTGGTGGCTACAGTCCATACCCTTGTTTCGGCTGGTCTGGGTGGCACCAGTATCTCCTGTGGCTTTGGTGCTCTTGCTGAGCCACTCTTGACCACAGGGTTAACGGTTTGTTGCAAGCTCCCCCTTCCATCCTGAGATTAGAGCATCCCATTGGTTTTCAAGAAGTTTCAAGAAAACAGGTTTTACCAAATTACCTACTCAGGAGTTCAAGTATCTGAGGCTTTTCTGTTCTTTATGTGCTAGGTTTCTCTTAGTTGGCCTCAAGGCTATCTAGGGACCCATCTGAGGTGTTAGGAGTGCTCTGTATCCATCATGGGAATAAGCTCAACAGCTTGTGTGCTAAACAACTCTCCCATGTGCCATGTGTGTTAAAGGCTTTGCTGGTTCCTGTGGGTTGGGGTTTTTTTGCCCTGAATTTCTGTGAGAATTTGCTGAGTGTTAGTGAATCAAATTAGGGGGGAGCAGGGAGCCTTACACATGGTGTGAACTTGTCACCTAGCACCTCCACACACATTGGGTGGGAAGTTCAGGTCTCCTGAGCCTAGATCCTGTTTGGGACCTGCTGGTTTACAGGTGGTAGGTTGTCTCCTGTGCTATTGTTTTACTTGCGGCCGTGCACAACGGAAAGGATGTGTCGCCTTGGTGAAACATGGCCTCCACCGTAGTGTATGAAGAATGACTGTTGGGCGAGTTTATTTACAGCAAGTCTTGTTTCCTGCTGTTATGACTCTGCAGTCTCACATCTCCTCTCTGTGCGGAAGACGACTCCTTCAAGAATTTGCTGTAATTACACAGGCAGCAATAGATTAGCCTTAACAATGTTTGATTGCAAAATTTTGCAGGTGTCAGCAGTTTTTCCAACCAAAAAAGCTTTTAGCTCTTGGGCAGAAAGTCAAGTGCCATTTTAAATGCATAGCCATCAGGTTTTTGAAGGAAAAAAAACATAACCAGAGTCAGTCTGTTTTCCCTCTTTTTTTAAGTGCATAAGCAGCTCTTGGCTCAGATAAATCCTAAATGAAGATTCAGTCAAGGCTGTTGCTAAATTAGCAGAGCAGGTCTGCTAGACAAATGCACCTTCAGCTTGTCAAAGTAAGCAATTCTTAAAATTCTCACATGGAAAGAGGATTCATGCCATTAAACCTTTTTACCTTCCCCTGTTTTCAAACACAGCCCTCTTGCCCCTTTCAAGAATCACCCAAATCCATCCCAGTCACCACAGCACACTACTCTGGTGTTGTTCCTGTACTGTTTTGCCAGGCTGTGGCTGCCCTGGAGTCAGTGTCACACACTCTGAACAGGAGCTTTGGTTGACCTTGGAAAGATCCCTTCATCAAGGGGTACCTGAGTATTGCTCTCAAATTCACGTTTCCTCCAGGGCTCTTCCAGTTCCCCAGACCAAGGTCTTTCAGGTGTGACACCTGGCAAGTGCCAACATGCCTGGAAAGGCTTTGGGACACACTATGGAAGCATTCCTCCTGGCAAAGTGAGGCTGAAGTGCTGGTGGGATCTGGTACTTCGAAGGGTCTGGCAAAGCACACAACAGTGAAACCTTCATGGAGATTATCTGCTGGTAGACAGCACTAAATTACTAAAGCTGTAAGAAAAATGGCCATCCTGTATCTGTGTATGTTGTCAAACCCTGTGGATGAAATGTGGCTCAGAAACAGTAAGTTCTAGGTATTTGTCTACCTGAATTTCTTTTTTTCTATTAAATCAGTTATCCTACATTAGCTTCTGGATGGCTTTACCCTGGACCTTAATGTGGCTAGAAAATTAAAAAGACTACAGCTGGGTAACCAATTTAATATGCACCCAGCTTGTCTTAGCGTAAATGTGGTATTTGATACTCCTCATTGCTTGCTGGCTTGGTAACATCTTTCTTTTCCTTCCAGTTCAAGATCAATGGCGAGTGGTGCACCTGGATCAACTACGACCGCTTCCAGGAGCTGGTGCAAGAGCATGAGAGGAGTGGCGGGTCCAAGACTTTCACAGCAGCAGATTATGCAGCCAGAACTCCTCACTGGGCACTGTTTGGGTCCAGAGAAAGAGGATTTGATCCCTTGGATGTAAGATACCAGCGGAAGAACAAAGCGAGAGACATCTCCGGGTGCTGAGGTTAGGTTGGAGCTTGCCATACTCAGCTGGCTGGCCTGAGTTTGGTCTCCATTTCTAGGTTAACACCGATTTTTGAATCTATTTACCTAGATTTTTCTGATGTTTGATATTGACAAGGAGGGTAAGGCCTTTATTTAACCTTTCCCTCCTGTTTTTAGGGCTTCTTGGTTGAAAATATTTATAATGCTCTGTATCTCAAGATAAATCACAAATGGTGCACACCAGCAATTTGTCGTAACTGGCAGCATGAGAAGGGAGGCAGCGGCTGTGGTCTCCACAGCGGAGAGTGTTTGGAGTTGGATGTGGAGGGACAGCATTCGTTTGACTTCTCTGCCCTGCTGCAAGGAGAGCCTGGCACATGCTGCCGTTCGACCGCAGCAAAACCTTCTGAATCCATAAGGATAAGTGCCAAGGGGATTTCAACACCACAGGATCTGTTCAGGTGGGACTGCAGAAGGATGAGGATCTAAAAGCCTGAGCCCTGCTGGAAGTATTGTACAGACAGTATGCTGTGGTTTAACCCCAATCGGCAACCAAGCACCACACAGCCGCTCGCTCACCCTCCCCTTGCCCTGGTGGGATGGGGGAGAGAACCAGGGAAAACAAAAAAAACCAAACCTAAAACCCATGGATTGAGATAAAGGCAGTTTAATAGGACAGCAGAGAAAGAGAAAATAATAATAATAGTAATGATAAAAGAATATACAAAACAAGTGATGCACAATGCAATTGCTCACCACCCGCTGACCGATGCCCAGCCTGTTCCCGAGCAGCGATCGCTGCCCCCCCAGCCAAATCCCCCAGTTTATACACTGAGCGTGATGCCATATGGTATGGAATAGCCCTGTGGCCAGTTTGGGTCAGCTGTCCTGGCTGTGCCCCCTCCCAGCTTCTTGTGCACCTGGCAGAGCATGGGAAGCTGAAAAGTCCTCGACTGGTGTAAACACTACTGAGCAACAACTAAAACATCAGTGTGTTATCAGCATTGTTCTCATGCTAAATCCAAAACACAGCACTATAGCAGCTACTAGGAAGAAAATGAACTCTGAATTAAGCTGAAACCAGGACACAGTAACAAAGATTTATGTATTTTAAACACTGGTGCCAATTCCTATGAAGACCCCAAACCTAAGAAGCTGAAGCTTGGGAATGGTATAAGTAACAGCACTGCTTTTAATATCTTCCACAACTTCTGATATCTCTCCAAATATTTTCCAACTTCATGGGTTTGGCAATTAATATTTTCCAATTAGTCTTATCCCACTCCCCCAGCAGCCCTAAACAACACATAAAATTCTTCAAAGCCCCTTTGAGCTCTCACTCCGTGTATGCAGTGTCCTGCTGATGTAGAGGATGTGCTGTGGGGAGCCAGCAGGCTTGGGGTGTCCGTGGATGGCTTCCTTCACTCTGCATGGGCAAGTCGACAGTGTCACTGCTGGTTTGGGTGGAGGTGGTAAACTGATGTAAATGAAAACTGAATCTGGTTGAGATCTCTTGTCAAGAAACCAGCTCTTACAGTTTGGAGAGGTGATGTCTAGGCACAAGGTCCAGTGACATGTCCCTGGGTGTTGCTCTCAGAGACCCTGGGCCATGCCTGGAACTCTTGTTTGGAGGTACTGCAGCCTGGCTGGAAAATTGCATTTAAACGAGAGGGAGGTGGGTTGTTTTCTCTTGCAAAAATCTCCACTTTCATGTGCTGATGACCTTTCCTTTTCTGTTTATGCAACATCTGTGTTGGCTGCAGTCCCTGAGGAGCTGCAGAGGATGAATGTGCAAATGCCCCGGGGCAGACCCCTGATGTCTGGCTGTGCCTTCAGTTGCCAAATGGCTGAACTAGGCTACAGTGCTACCGCTTCCCAGCTAGCCTCTCACACCTCTGCCAACGGCTTCCACCCTTCGGCAGCCCCTGAGGCACGGGGCAGTGCTGGCTGCTCTCTTCGTCTCTCCCTGTGCCCAACCAGCCTTTTGAGGTCAACAGGCTGTGGTGCGGGAGGGCAGCAGACCATGGGACTCTCCCATTACCTCAGTCTGCTGCATGATGTCTTGGCCTGCTCCAGGTGAAGCCCTTCAGCTGAGGAGCCTGACCAAAGCAGCTGCAGAAAGAGCTTTAATTTGGACCCAGAGGTGTCAGCTGCTGGTGGGAATTGAAACAGTCATGCTTGAGTGGTTTTGTTCTCCTGTTGAACTCCAGGAGCACAGATCAGGGCATTCACAATGCTCTCACCTGAACGGCGAGGTCCATACGCCTGTGGATGCCCAGTGCCTGCAGCTCTGTGGATAGGACTGTTCCTGAGGTTGTGATTATTTTTTAAAAAAGAACCTCATTTCTTAAACTGTAAAAAGTTTCCAAAGAAGAAAGAAAATAAAGTAATTTCCCCTAGAGCACCTTTGTTGTCACTGCTGTATGAGACTTTGTAAGAGGGAATGGTAAAGGGATTTTAAGGAGATCAAAAGCAAAAACATTGCAGAATATCTTCTTTTTTTCTTGATAGAATGTGGAATGGAAGGGAGAGCATCTGTGTATCCATGGACGATGGAGAGGGCTTGGCTGATGGGAGGCTGCTTTGACAGGTTGGTCACCTGGCCCCTCTCCCCAGAGCACTGAATGGAGGTTGGAGGTGGTGAGAAGCTTCTTCAGGCCAATTCCAGGCCCAAACCAGGTGGCACTGGCAAGCTCTGGGGAGGGACAGGATGTTTTCAAGCCATCTGTCAGTCTTCCTACAACAGAAACCTGACAGGATAATGTTGCTGCTTTGTGTGCATTGCATCACCAAAGTCCAACCATGGGTGTCTCAACCCCAAGGTGTCCATGCTGTGTGATTGCATCTGACTTGAAGCGGAGCTTGGTTGTGCTGAGTGTCCCAGCCAGGCTGGGTGAGGCCCTGTGGCCATGCCACCATATGTCATGGTCTGTCTTAAAAGCTGCCATCAGGGTGAGCCAGGTCATGGTGGGATTTGATCTGGGCTGCTAATGCTGCTTCCTAGCTAAGACATGTCCACATGTTTCATCCTTTGCAGCCCCATTCATGGGTGTTGACGAGTACCAAGCTGAGCTGGGAGGGCACCTGCTCGTTGCCTTCTTCCACCAGAAGATGTTTTTTTGTGTTCCTGGTGATAAATTTTTCTGTTCAGTGAATGGTGGAGGAAAGACATGGATTCATTAAGGCATTGAAAACTGGGTGAGGATCTTTGTGTATTTGGGTCAGTGGTGGGCACCTGTCTTCAAGCAAGGTCTCCAAAATGACTTTTTTTCTTCCTTTCCTGACCATATTTTCAAAAACCACCTCCTAAATCCTCATGGCAGGTTAGTCATAGGGATTTGATTTCCTTAAGAAACAGGCTAGAGAAAGGATGCTTTCCCTTGGGGAGAATGATTTGTCCTGTTCCCACCATGGCTTCACCAGGGGCAATTCCATCCTCTGCTTAGTCACTCCTCTGTTCTTCTTGGTCACATTTGACACCATTTAACTCCTGTCTGGGCTTTGGGGTGAAGATTAGCAGCACTGGAAAGTTCAGATGCTCCATGCTGAAAGATTTGAAGCTGCTAACAGGAAAAAAAAACCCAACATTTATTTAGTAAGACCTGTACTCTGACTCCTGCTTCTGATGGGAGGGTTGCTGTGTGGAGAAGGTGATTTCTCAGAAATTCGTGGTGTTGGACCATGTTTGAGTTAGAAACTGTTGTGTTCTGGGTTTATTTTGCAGAACAAATGCAGTTTGAGTAAAAATATCAGGGGTGAGATGCAGCTACCTGAACACAGATGTTTAGTAGGAGCAGAGACCTCTCCAGCCATCAACTCTGCTCTACAAGACTCTTGGAAGACCTGGTTCACATCTGCCAGCCCAGACAGTTGTCCCACAAGATGTGTGTTTTGGTAGCGGTCTTCCCTGTTTTATGATTAGCTGTGGGTTTACTGTCATCCTTGTTCCTGTGTGTGACCTCTTGCAAATGTAGAGCATGGAGGGCCTTTCCTGTAGCCAAATCCTAGGAAGGTTGTTCATGCCATAAGAAATAAAGGTCCACAAGTATTTCACTGCCTCCTCATTACCAGCCTCCTGTGGGTCAGGTTAACTGAGGTCATTAGCAGCTTAGGTAAGACATGAGCTTTTTGTAGGGCTGTTGTTAACCCTGGAGCATTGGTTGCATGTGGGCACAGCTGGAGTTCTGGGCCAGCACGTTTGGTGTCTGCCATAACCCACCACATTCCCCTCAGTGGATGCCAGCCAGCTCTTCTACACCTATTCCTCCTTTCTGGGCTAGACACCTCTCTCCTGCACCTACCTCCCTAGAATCACAGAATCATTGAGGTTGGAAAAGACCTCTGAGATCTAGTCCAACTGTCAACCCAACACCACCATCGCTACTAAACTATGTCCCAAAGTGCCACGTCTACACATTTTTTTGAATACCTCCAGGGACGGTGACTCCACCACCTCCCTGGGCAGCCGGTTCCAATGCCTCACCACTCTTTCAGTAAAGAAATTTTTCCTAATATCCAATCTAAACCTCGAAACCTCCCCTGGTGCAACTTGAGGCCATTTCTTCTCATCCTATTGCTGGTTACTTGGGCAAAAAGACCAACACCCTCCTCACTACACTCTCCTTTCAGGAAGTTGTAGAGGGTGATAAGGTCTCCCCTCAGGCTCCTCTTCTCCAGGCTAAACAACCCCGGTTCCCTCAGCTGCTCCTCATAAGAGTTGTTCTCCAGCTTTGTTGCCCTTCTCTGGACATGCTCCAGCACCTCTATGTCCTTCTTGTAGTGAGGGGCCCAAAACTGAACACAGTATTCAAGGTGCAGCCTCACCAGTGCCGAGTACAGGGGCACGATCACTTCCCTACTCCTGCTGGCCACACTATTTCTGATNAGATGAAGCAGCCATAAATCACCAGTGTTCACCCCAATCCCTTGCTTGTCCACAGTGAGTCCTGGTAGCAGCTGGTGCTGCCTCGGAAGAGGAGGCCCCTGTGCCAGAGGAGCCCTGGGGCTGCTGCCCTCATCAGCTGCTGTGATGATTACCACTTCATGTAAAATGCTCCATAAAACTCTGACAGTGCCTTCCCTTGGAAATCCTAGGGGAGCCCTAAAGAAAGCTGTCTGTGTGTTTTCTCTGTGCTGTGTCGTTAGCACTATTTCTCTGCTCAGCCCCCCTTGGGGCACACAAATTGCTGCCGTCCCCGTTACATGGTGCTTCTCCATGGGACATTTGGCTCAGCTGAAATAACTTGGTGCTCTAAGAGGCCTCTCCCTGATCCTCCCTGTGTCCCCACGTTCCCTCCATCCTTCTCCCTGATCCTTCCTGTGTCCCCATGTTCCCTCCATCCTTCTCCCTGATCTTCCCCACCGTGTTCCAGGGCTCCCGGTGAGTCTGTCTTGAGCAGTGCTGGTGGCTGGTTTGCAGCTCTGGAGATAGTGCTGATGGGGCCACCACTGCTGAGGCTTGGAGGAGGGACAAGGTGGGTGACCTGCACTGAGGCCAATGCTGCAGCGTCCCCATGGGGATTGGCAGCTGAAATGTCTTAGAAGAATCATGATTTCCCATGCTCAGCGGCTAGAGGGAAAACACAGCCCCCGAATACCAGGCAGAATGGTAACCAGGGCTGCATCTGGCCTGCTTGTCCCTCCTGGGGTCCATCTGACACCTGGAAGCTGCTCTGAGAGCAATTTGAGAAGGACTCACTCCTGCAATTACACTTGAATTGCCTTGTGCTTAAAGCAAATTTTTCAACGCACGTATCCGAAAGCAGTCCTCTTACACAAGTAGCTTTCAATTGTACTACTTAATACAAATCGCCATCTATAGCTATTTTGGGGACATGCTAAATTGAAGACCCAGCCAGCTAGTGTGGGTTGCTGCTGTAGCTCCAGCTGTCTGCAGGCTGTCGTGGGGATTGTGCTTTGGGTGTGCTGGGGCCGGGGAGCTTCGCTTCTTTTGGGAGGGGGTTTTTACCTGCTCTTCAACAGCAGCATTTCTTGCCCCACCTGAAATTGCTGCTTTTAGATTTAAAATAGATTGCCACTCGCCAGTATGCTCGTACAGGCTGGAGGTTGTGTTTTTTTCACAGGGAAGATTTAATGATATGGGATGTGCTCTGAAAAAAAGTTAAATGAGTTCCTTTCTATTCTGCCAGAGATCGGTAAAAGATCCCAGTCCAGGAAAACCTCTCCAAATTCACTATTTCAGGATCAGCCTATGTTCTTGCGATGGTGATGCTCTGTCACTCTAAATGTATTTGACTTAACTGGGTAATGCCAACCCATTTTCCATAGGTTTCGATCTGGATGAGACCCACACTCCAGCAGTACATGTCTCCATTCTCCTTGCTGCCCCTGGGGCTGCCCAGGACCCCCCCAAAGAACTGCCTTCCCTCCAGTTTGGGGGTTTTTGCCCAAAGCCAGGGCACGATATGCTTCCTGGGTGCCGTTTCAAGCAAAGAGGGACCTGGTGCTTCAGTAGTCAACCCAGAGGCTCAGGAGGTTCCATCCTGAAGGCAAAATGGGAAAAAAATATTTTAACCACTTAAAGCCAGGGAGCATTTGAGGAGCCTTGTACCATGGCTCCTACACCCGGTCCAGTTCATCCTTCCATGGTACAAGCTGGCATCACTCCTTGCCATGCTGTTGGCTCTGTCCGGCCACTCTGCCCTTGTCCCCGACTCACGGGATGAGTCATTCCGGATGGGGGTTGCGTTTCATTTTTGAATAAATATAAATACATTTGTTTCCAAAAATCTCCAACAGGAAAACATCCCCCAAACAGAGAATTGTCATCCATCAGCTTTGTCTTCATTTGGCTCTGCTCCTAAATCATTTATGATGTTAGAGCTGCTATTGTGCCTTGAGGGGAAAGGAACAAGATATCTGAATTAATTGAAGGAAGGGCATCTTTTTCATTTCGTCAACTGCAAACTGAGCCAGGAGTTGGCAAAGGCTGTGGGCCCCGCAGGAGGGGACCCGACCCAGCAGTGAGAACATGTGCTGCTCTAGCAGCTTGCTGCGATGAAGGGGAGGCAATTAATCCTGGGGAAATATTTCAAAGGAAGCCCTTGCTTTTCTGGAGCTGATCTTTCCAGGAGGTGGAAGCTCACTGGTTCCTTTCCCTCCTCCTCCTCCTCAGCTCCATCTCTGTCTCCTCCCCTCCCCAGCCAAGCAAGACGAACCAGCAACCACTCACTGCAGTAGGGATGGAGGTAGTAGGACCTCCTGTGTCTCATTTCTAGTAGTGGTGGGACATTTAGGAGACAGCGAACCCACACCAGGCATCACCCAGTTCCTTCAGCCAGTCCGAATCTTCGCTCCCAAAATCCAGGAAGCAGTGGCACAGTTGAAACCAATGAGAGCACAAAGTGGAGGTGATTTTATGGCTGTCACCATCCCATCCCTGGTGGCCATGTCCCCCTTCCAGTGTGGGGCCACTGTGCTTGGGTTGTCTCACTGGTGCTTAGACAAATTCCAGCCTTTTGCTTTATCTGAAAGCCGCCTTCTATTATCACTTGAAAAGGCTGAGGATGAAAAGGTCTTTCTGCTGTTTGCACAGCCCTGGTGAACCCACGTCATGAGCAATCCTCAAAAAGGTGATGCTAAGATGATCTCTCATCCCACGAGATGCTGGGAAATGTTTGCAGAGAGATGGCAGAGGTGGCAATAATCACCTCCAAGAGCAAATTGCTGGTTTAAATTAATTATTAGCATCTTCTGCAAGTGGGGAAGCCCCAGGTGGAGAAAGACCACAGGTGTGAGAAGGTAGGGGTGCCCAGGGTGGGGACAACCTGGGCTGGCCCAGGCATGGGGCAGGGGAGGGCTCCTGAAGTTGTGTAGCCACTGATGCAGCGGGCAGTCAGAGATGCAGGGCAGGGCCCTGGAGATACAAAGAGGCAGATGCTGGGAACAGTTATATTTAGTCTGGCAATTTAAAGCATTTCCCCCAGAAGCTGTTGTTCGTGTCAGACTGGAAATAATTTACTGGCACAGCAGGCTTTCTATTAGCTTTATTATTTATTCCTCTTCTTCTTTTAACAAAAGCCTGGCCTGTGTTCTCAGCACTACCCCTTAGGTCTCATACCCCAGCTGTGACTTTTCCTGGTTCCCAGCTGACCCTCCGTCCTCTTCCCAGGGACTGATGTAAACAGAGCTCCCTGTGCTGCCTCTTACAGCCAAGGGGGACCTGGTGTGTGCATCCCTGATGGGCTATCACTGTGCTTGACCTGGCCTTTTCCTTGTATACCTCTAAAAACTTGATGTGACGGCTTAGACATGCCACTCAATACCACCTCCCTGTAGGATGTTTGCCTGGCTGCAGCGCCCAACCCTGGGGACACCCCATCCTAGGGCTGGAGCATCCTCTCTCTTTCTGTCTCCCAGCCCCTCTGTCTTTAGGCTGCCAAGGCCACAGCTCCGTACATGTATTAAAAGTGTCCAAAAACGGTTATTCCCAATGACAGATCTCCCAGGATGGCTGTGAGCTCCTGCAAAGGATGCTGCAGGAGTAGTGAAGATGCAGCCCTGCATTGGCAACAGCATTCCTGCACAGGGCTCCCCACTGGGAAATTCTGGGAGGATGCAACACACAAGATGCCAAAAATTGCTGAATCTCCAGTACAAGAGGTTTTGTTACAGCAGGAACAAGCTATGGCAGCTAATCACTCATCCCAGCTGTGCCAGCCCAAGTCAGAGAGGAGCCGGAGCTGGTCTGGGGATCCAAGCTTCCTAATAAATGGTAAAAAGCTCAGTTCTGGTTTCCCATGAAATTTAGATTAAATCTCGTGGGAGATTTAATTAGATTTTTTTCTTTTATTTTTTCCTACACTTTACCTTCATGTATTTTAAACTTCTTTTTAAGGAACGAAGTAACTAAAAGTTGGTTGGTTTGTTGTTTTTTTTTTTTAATTAACTGTTCTTTTGAATGAAGAAGGAAACTTTTCAAGAGTTTCACAACCTAAAAATGAACATTTGAACTAGAAGATGAGCTGGGAAGGGTCTTTCTTCATGGACAGTTTCTGCTTTAATGATTTGGTATTTTCACATTCTTCCCCACCTCATTTCAGGGTGGGCTCAAGCCTGTCAGGTAGCTGTCATTTTGGGTGGGTGCTCGGTGACAGGACATCATGGCTAGGGGAAGCCAGACCACGGGATGGCCCTGGTTTCCCCATTGCATGGTGACTGGTGGCATCTTTGGAATTAAAACTTTCGAAGCCAAAAAAAAACTTTTCAGGTTAGATCAAAATTTTTAAAAATCAGCCAAAAAAAACCCAAACAAGCCACCTTGGAAAAATTCAGAACAGCAGCAATTGCTTGGAAAAAAATTGTAGTTAAACACTGATGGGAGAAATCGCCAAAATGGGGTCCTGTTTTTTTGCTCCGATGGAGCCTGGCTTGCCTAAATGAGAGCTGGTTCAGCTCCCTAAACCAGCTGAGGACTAGTCCCTTGTTTGCAGGGTGGGTTGGAAGCCCTCGCCATTCCAGTTGGGTGACCAGAGGTGACAAGGGATGTGTCCATTTGGTTACTACAAACACTTGCACCTGTGTCGGCGCCGGCTCTGTCACCTCCATCCTGCCACCGCATCGCCGTATGCCTTTCCTATCACTGGGATTTTTTAGGGGTGCTGATAATAACATAATCCTCACCTCTCGGGCAGCCATCTGGGAGCTTAAACGGCCGCTGCCTGACTAAATTTCATCCTCTTTGCCAGGGGCTTGGATTAGATCAGCTGTTTAAATCATCTTAGCACTAAATACATGTTATTTGGAAAACAGAGAGAAAGCATCAAAGACATGAATAATTAGCTGTTAAATGCCACAGCTGGGTGCGGTGGCATGCCCCAGGAACCGTGAACCTGCTTGTCAAATTATCCGCAGCCCCCCGAGTTGCTGAGCTGTCGTCAGTAACTGGTAATTTCTCCTCTGTCTGGGGCTGGGGGAGGACAGCAGGTGAAACCCTGCTGGCAGGTTTGTTTCCCCCGTAATCATGAAGACGGGGACCTGGCTGTGAAGTTTTGCAGCAAAATGAGCTTGTAGCACCTTGTGGTGTTGCAACATCCCAGCCATGAAGTTCTATAAAGGGGGAATGATGTCTGTAGGCAGCTGATGTGTCACCTACAGCATCTCACACCCTTGGTGGAGCCAGGAGAGAGGCAGTGCTGCCTTGCTCCCCTGGCCTTAGCATTAATACTTCCACTTCTTTCTCCAAAAACCTAAAAGCCACTGGTGCTGGGGGAATGGAGAGCCCAGAGGGAGGTTTGCATGGGGCTGCTGGCATCACAGGCAGCCATGCTGCCTGCACCCTGTACTCAGTCACCAATTCCTGCCTTCCCCACTTAAATATGTGATATAAGACACATCCACTTGCTTCTAAATCTTTGCTTAATCTGAATTTTACTCATTCCCTCCATATAGTTGTTGTTTCCCTCTCTGGCTGTATTTAGCCCTGATGGGGCTCTCCTGGCAGCACAGGAGGGACAGGGTGTCCTGGACATCCAGGAGGTCACAGGACTCATAAGTGCAGAAATTTCAGCCTTTTTTTTCAGGTCAGGACCCGTGGTCCTGCTCGAAACCCTCCTGGGGCATCTGCTCAGCAAGAAGATGATAGTGAAATATTGCTCTTTTCCCCATCTCCCCACCCTGCCACTGCTGCTGTGTCCCATGCACCCATCCTTTCCTGGTGGGGAGCAGCTTTACGGTTTTCAGAAATATTTTCATTTGGGGTTTATTTTCAATAAGAGGCAAGATCCATAGGAATCCAGTCCAGAAATACAAAACCAGACCCACCAGCACCTTATTTCATTGGGACACACTTATGCTTAGCATGGGAGATGATGCCCCCAGTAATCCTGTGTTTATCCCATCCCTCAAATCATGCTTACAAAGTGATTAAAAAAAAATTATTTATGGGTGATATATGCTAATTGACCATGTGGTTTGAAGCAAACCACATCAGAAGAAGCATTTCATCCTGAGCTGGGGGTCTGGTTCCATTGGCAGGCGATGCCCCCCATCGCGCCGTGCCACTTGCTGTGGCTCAGGCGCCTCCACTCCCCTGCGAGGCAGCTGCAGCGCCCGCTGCCAGGGCAGTCACGCCAGCCTGCAATGGGTAAGGGTGTAATTTATGAGTGGTATTAAGGTTGCCGCAAATGAAAGTGAAATAACCCTCCTTAGCTTTTTTAAAACAAAAATTACAGGTTATGTATCGTTTAAGGAGATACTGCAAGTCCTTTTTTATGTGAAAATAGGCAAATTAACAACAATAATACAATAAAAAATAATAAAACAATACAAACAATAATTGTGGCTTATGGTTTCTATATGCCACTGTGGGACAAATCTTTGGCTTCAGATTCTGCTTTCCCCTTCGGGGATGGACGCTGATGGCACATCAAGGTATCCTTCCAGTTTTGGGGAGCCAGGGACTCACATCCTCGCTCCAGCCCCTCCAGACTGGAGATGGCTCTTCCCGGGTATCCATCACTGGCTCCGATCTCTCTATGGCTGCAAGCCAGAGAAGTGAAGACACTTTTTTTTGAGCCTGTGGGTTTAACTTGGACTTTTCTCCTTTTTTTGTGCTTCTTGCCCAGGTGCAGGCTGAACATGTAAAACCTTAACCCATCTTTTCCATTTCTGATTAACATCCTGCCCTCTGCCTGTGAACCGCTGCATGCCAAGGTCTGGTTTTCCCCCCAGCCATGGTCCAACCTTACCAGGGGCTGGTGGGGCATCCACCAGCATGGTGGGCTGTGCTTGCAGCGTCAGGATGATACAGGTTGTAACAGAGTTGTCCTCTCCAGTATGTGGTGACAGTGGGTTTTGTTGCACTAAGGCTGCATTGTCCTTGTGAGGGAGCTAATAAATAAAAATCCACCTCAGAACCTTTACATGGGATTGATGCTGTGTGGCATATTTCAGCCTAACATGGGGTTCCTGGTGGGATTTCTAGCGTGCTTCGGTCTCCTCCAGCAGACCACCCCATGAATGATACAGTATATCATCCACATATTATGGATATCTACTCTCCAGATTAATTTGGAAGGAAAACCGGTGGTGAGCTCTGCAGGCAGGAGCTGAGGCTGCAAAATGCTGGATCGTGGCATTAGCATGCTGATAATAAAATATTGTTCTTCGGTGGCAGGCTTACAGCATTACAAGAAAAGCTGCTCTGAGCTGTGCTCAGCTTATGTGGGTAGCACCGAAATACCTGTGCCGCTGCTCTCCCAACGTCTAGTCAGAACCAAGCTTTTGGGGTTCTTTAAACGAATAAGCTACAAAAGCTGCTAAACACTGTGGATAAACAGCAGTGAGAAAGCAAGGCTACAGAAATTAAAGTTTTTCTCCAGCTTTTTTGACTCGAGCTTCACTCGGAGGGAAGGGGGATGGAGCCGGTGATCTCCAGTCCTAGTGAGGTCTCCAAGCCTGGGCATGCTCATGACATCTCAGGGTGGTGACATGCAGCTATATGCTTGGCCACGTGGAGCACCTAGAGACATGGGGGGACAAAAGCCCCCATCCTGCGGGAGCCATGTCCAATACCAAGCTGCCTGCTGTCCTTGTACCCCGGGGAGCACATGGTTTCTGGAAGGTCTGCAAATGCCCACTTGGAAAAGGAGCAAATGCATGTGGATGTGTGTGGTGGGTTGACCTTGGTTGGCTGCCAGGTGTGCACCCAGCCCCTCACTCACCCTCTCTCCTTGGCAAGACGGGGAGAAAATAAGATGAAAAACCTAATGATTTGGCACAACAGCATCAAAACTGCTCAAAATGAAGCACCAAATCATGCTTCCTGGTTTGAGGAAACAATGATGAATGTCTCCTGGCCACAAGAAATACTGCTGGAGCAGAGAGCACCAGAAGAGCAGTGTAGCCTCAGCGTGCAGTTGTGTAATGCATGGTGTGAAAACACAGACCTAAAATCAATGTTGTCACTTCCTTTGCTGCAGGCACCATGCATCACTCAGTGGAGGTAATCCACCAAGGTTTCACCACAAAGGCAAATCCAAGGTAATTGCTACCTTTCCTTGAATGCATTTGTGGCTACTTTTAAAATGTCAGGGACAAATCTGGTTGCTCAGATTCCCTGTAACTAAACCAACTTGTTCATCTCATGGAGGTGGCCTCTCCATGATTAAGTCTGCAGTGGTTTTTGGGCTCACCTTGCAAAGAGGGACCATGCTTGGGGCAAAGCTTTCCTTGGGGATGGGGGATCACCTTGTTCCTGGGTTTCCTCTGGTCCTGGAGCTCTCTGCAAATGGGGTTATGGCTGGAGAATTGATGGGGACACCTTGTTTTTCCCCTTCACTCCCTTTAGGTCTTCCCCTGCCCTTGGAAAGAGGATGGGACAGGTTCCACCAGCCCCAGCATGGTGGTTAATGTGAGCTTAAAGACAAGGAGAGGACACAATGTGGGTTTTTTCAACAGCCCTATAAGAAAGCAGAAAGTTTCACTTAACAAAATGAAGGATAACATCTGGCTAGGGTCTCAGCAGGGATGGAGCACCCCTCCCTGCCCAGGCTTTGTTGCAGGCTCTCTGTGCCTGCTGTCAAGCTGCCAGCCTGTGATGCTGTGGTCATCTTGGGCATATCTAAAGGGAAAAAGATCTGCTGCCTTTTATTTTAAAAGGGAAAATATGAAAACAGTAAACAGGAGTTGGGTCCCATAGTCCTCCCTGCTGGGATGGATAGCTTTGTTTGCACCACTGCAGGCAGGACCTCCTCAGGCAAGCAGGGCTTGCCAGTGTTCTGCTGCATGCTGGGACTTAAGAACAGGTTATTCCCACATGTTTCCTTCTTTATATTTTCCAAAAGATTTGGGGAAGTCTCACAGCAAGGGTGGTGTGCATGGCTGGAAGCATTATGTTTGGTGTTCCCACAGTGCTTGCTGGGTATGGGAGATCCATGCTTAGCCCAAACTCCAGGGATATGCACTCTTATGGCCGCCAGCAATATCAAGTCTACGGGAAGAAGATATGTTTTTCCATGGCTTTGAGGTGTTTGCTGCTTCCCCAGTGGCCCACCATGTCTCCTGGAGGGTGCTTCTGGAGAGCAGCAGCGAGTATCCATCTCCACATGCACTGCAGGTGCATCCATCCCTACCTGCACCCTTATGCACTACAGTAAAGGTGGGCATGGCCAACAACAAAACCCATTCAGTCCCTGTAGTTATTTTCATAAAACCTCCACTTCCTGCCATTTGTGCTCTCCTAGGTCAGTGGTACAGGGCATTTCCCACAGCCAGGAGGGCAATGCTGCTGTGTGGAAGCAGCAACGTGGCTGGCAAATGGCTCTGGAGGAGGAAAACCACCAGCAGCTGATTTCTCTACAGGTGGACCCAGTTTGCTGTAAGGACAGCAGGAGGAAGGGACTCGGGCAGGGCATTTAGGAAGGTTATAAAAGCTACTGAGGCTGCCCTAATAGAAGGAGGTTGTTTTAAGCTTCAAAGGTAGATTCTTAAGTATGGGGGAAGTTGATGCTGAAGGATATCACTGCTTTTGGATGGTGCTTGAGGTGAGTTTTGCAGCCTGGTAAGACCAGGGATAGGGATGTGCTGCCTGCAGTGCCACATCAGACAAGCTGTTGTGGTAGGGTTAGTAGTGACTATGGCTTTGAGGCCCCTTAGCTGCATTTCTTGGGGACCCATGAGGTAAGGGCTGCTGGCAGCTCTGTCCTGCCAGACCAGGCTTTGCTGCAGGTAGATGAGGAAGGTGCACCTGACACCTGGCAGTAGGGTTAGAGGTGGCAGATGGATCCTGGCAGGTGGCCAGTGGGAAACCTGCTGGGAAATGGCCATGAAACAGAACAGCAATTGCTCTGGTGCTTTAAAGTGTTAGCAAAATTAATCTTATAATTTCAAGAGCAAAGAAAAAAGGGACTGCTGGGGTCCTTTTGAGATCTGCTCTGGCCTCTTAGAGGCTGAAAGATCCTCTCTACTGGGAGGCCTGGCATGGGCCAGTTCCCTGGGGGCTGCAGTGCTGCTGAGAACCCCATGGCCTGCGAGGAATGGTGTGTTACTGATCCTGCATCTCCTTTTCCCTGAATCCTTTGTTTACACCCATTAAAGCCCAGCATGGTGGGAGATGGATGGATCCAACAAGGGGCTGTATGACCTCAAGACTCCAGGGTGGGTTGGGCAGGAACTGCCAGAAGTGTGCTCTGACTTCCCAGAAAAGGCAAAATACTTATATATATATCTTTCTGTATTTAAGCTCTTGTTTATCACTCTCACCTCTGGCATGGCTTTATCTCATCCTACTGGTCCTCCCTCTGCCCTGTCTGGGTGCTTGGATTCTGCAGCTTGTGCTCCTTTCCTTTGTTGTATAAAAGTTATTGCAAGGTTGGGCTCTGGGTGTTTCTTTCCTGGCTGTGAGCGGTTGCCTGAAAGGATGCTGAGATCCCCCAGCGATGCTTCAGTCTTTCTCGTGGCAGCAAGGGCTTCTCACTGCCTTTGTCCCCTTTATCTTGAGCAGCAGCCAGGCTCTCGGGCCAGGGCTTCCTGCCTGCACTTGCACGTCCAACCCAACACACCACCAGCATGTGTGGATTTAAGGACCCCTCTGACCTCAGACCAGCTACAGGAAAACCCAGGCATGCCAAACTGCCTGTTTTTCTAAAACCTGGCCAAATTCTGGGTCTGGCAACACATCAACACTGGCAATACTTCCCATGAAAAAAAAACAAAGAAAAATTGCCAATGTTTATATTGAAAGTTTGCACTTCAGCACTTCAGGCAATAATTTGTAAGTGAGTATTTCTTTTCTAGCTTCATTCTGGCCAGCCTGTCTCAGGTATGCATTTCCTGCTAATATTCTAATAACCAAGTGCATCAAACTGATGATTGTTTGTAATTGTAATCTTGTGAAGCTTCTGTGAAAAAACAAATGAGGTCTGTACAGCCAACTGTGTCTTTCTGAAGTGGTCTCAGGTAATTTTTTTTTTTTAAACCAGCTTTTCACATTGTTTTTACAGTTAGTCTCTTCAGAGTGAGGAAAGGTCGGTAGATTTTCTGTCCATGTTGGCAGCCGTTCCTGGGCACCCAATCCAATCCTGTGATGTGCTGAGCTGCCCTCGGAAGAGGCTTTGTCAGCACATACCAAGGTGACCATAGCAGAGAGGGAAGAGTGATGAGGCAGGGGTTTCCCCAATTGCAGTTGATGGCGGGGGGTTAATTTCAGAATCAGTTTTATTGCAAGGGCATGGGAAGTGTTTGCTTACCAGACCCCCAACGGACTGAGGCTGGTGCTTTACCCCAGTTGCCCATGTTCACCGGTGCAGCAGATATTTCTTTTGTGTTTCTCCTCCCAAGATTAAATGGAGGACGTGGGGAACATCCAAACCTTTTTGAACAATCCTTGTAAAGCTCTGATCTCTTCAAAGGCCCTGTTTCATGTCTGCTGTAAACGATGCTGTGCAGGTTTTCCTTATGGGGCTCATTAAGGCCATGAGTGGGATGTTGCTGGTGCAGTGCTGCAGCTGTCTCCACTGCTGGAAGGGGAGCAGAGGACCCCGAGTCACCCAGGAGCTGTGCCATTGCTTTGTGGCAAGACTGTTAACCCAAACCTGACACCAAATTGTCCTTAATCACTCGAGTCCTGGAAATCTTGTCTCTGCAATAGATCTGGATGCCTGCAGAGTGGACTGAGAGCCCTGGGAGTGCTGGGGAGGTGATGCTCCAGGACCATCACCCTGGAGGGCCACCAGAGAAAGGTGCTGGGTACTGGGCATAGCTCATACCCCATTCTGGTCTCCTGCTGTCCAGCACAACTGTCCCTAATGCCTCTTTGCTGGCCATCACTGCCACAGGGTTTGCAGCAAGAGGAGGGAAGAGGCTTTGCAGGGATCGCCTGTGCAAGGGCTGCTGGCATCGTGGCAGCAGAGGAGGTGGTTCTGGGGCTCAGTGGCTTTGGGGAAAATCTTCTGGGATTTCCTTGCAGCTGGATTCCTCCACACAGCAAAGTTGTCCCAACACTCAGCTGTCTTTGTTGCAGGTGATGCACTGATGTGATGCTGCAGTGTGGGCTTGTGACAGAAACACATCTGCGTGTTCCTTTCTCGGGTGTGATGTGTAATGGCCCAACGTATTCATTATCATTAAATCCGTGATGGTAACGTGTGCAAATATTGCTATTTGTATGGCCATTTGTGGTCTGAGTCCTATAAAAAGCAGCTACCAGTGGTGTAAGTGCTTTTCTCACTATCTTTACAACTTTGTAGACTGAGATCCTAAATTTTAACTGGTGGATGGAGGATCAGTTCTACAGAAACACTGGCAGCAGTGAACTGCTCCACATATGAAACAGATTTCAAACTCACATAAGCTGCTTCCTTTGTAATAGATCTGTGCTGAAAACACATTAATTATAAGTAGTGCTGAGTAAACTCAGAAAGATTCATAGAAAAATCAGGAGAGTTTGAGACAGAAAATGAGACTTAATATCATTTAGGTATTCAATAATATTTTATATCAATAGTATTTAATATTTTCTAGACTGTTTCCAGATTTGCTTTGCTGTTGTTTTGATAACATAATGTAGAGGGGTTTTGTTTCATATCTTCCATCTAAAGTCTTCAAAGCACTTCATTGCCATCAGTGAAATACGCTTCCCACATGGCTGTGCTGGGTGGGCTTTGCAGTCCTCATTCTCTGTGTTTCTCTATTCCTTGGAGGCCCTGGTGATCAAAGCTTCCTTGTGCCTCCAGCTTTGCACATAGATGCATGCACGCATGCAGAATAGTTGTGGCTACTCCATCCCCCAGCAGCCCTGGTGTTAGTAAATGTGGGAGATGGGAGCGTTGCAGCCTCCCATGTTTGGGTGGAGGTGAACCTCTAGCTCCATGCGTGTGCTTTGCCTCCATCCTCAGAGGGTTTCAAGACCCACCTGGATAAAGCCCTGAGCAACCTGGTGTGACCCCATAGCTGACCATATTTGAGGAGAAGGTTGGACTGGAGACCTCTGGAGGTACCTGCCAACCCAAAATATCTGGTGATATTTTTCATCTAAGAGCTGAGCTTTGCCATGGGTCATCTAAAATGACAGCTTCCCTGGTATGAGCCAGCCAGTGGAGGTTCCCACCCCAGCCAGCCAGGTTTTGGGGGTGGTTTAGTTCCTTGCCACACTGGACCATAACAAGAGTCATCACGAATCCTTCCTGCATCCTCCTGCAGCAAAGGCAAAACATGCTCTGCTTCTTGCACCACAAAGCCACCAGAAGACTACGTATTTTTTTCCCAGCCTCTTGGTTGGCTCATCCTTGTTTCATTTGCTTTTTGGAGGGGTATCTGTTTTATTTTTTTTTCTTAAAGATCTTTAAATTTTTATAAAAAAATAATAATCAAACTTCCCTGAAGGATTTCTATATTTGATCAGCAAATATCATCCACTTATATGGGAATAAAGTAATTATATCTCCTTCAGCAAACTTACTTCTCTTTCGTTCCCCAAAGGGAGGAGAGGTCTTCCCTCAGGATTATGTGATTAAACAGAGGTTTAAAAGAGAAATCTTGCTTTGTTACTTAAAGAGATTAATCTGAAATCCTCTCAGAAGTGAACTGCACTTTGGAAATGCTGAATAAGGGAACCATGAGCTGATCACCTGCTCAGGGTCCTGCTTGGTTGTGTACCCCATACCTGGAGGCAGAAGTGAGCTCCAGGTGGGATCAGATCAGCCCTCATCCAGGATCTCAGGGCAATCCTCATGTCCTTCATTATGACTGGTCACCCCTGATTTACTCCTGAGATGTGCTTTGAAATCCCTAGATGGGTCCCTGCTTCTTTGGGGGGGATGTCAAGCCTTGGGTGGAGCCCAATGATGTTGCCTTGGGATGTGCCCAGACATTTTTGATCCACTAAGACCATGGGAATTACAATTGGATATGGCCAAATTTGCCTCCAGAGGCATCTTGCTTGTGTGTCTCTCCACCCTGCGGAAGGTCCATCACTCCCAGAAGGTCTCCAGTGCTACTTTGGCATTAGGCTGCCCCATGTCCAGACTTCACTGATGTTTTTCCCTGGTTCAGCCCTGCTTCTGCTCCACAGCACCTGTGGCCATGGTGCTGGGGTGGGGGTTTCCTGCTGACTCTGCTTTGGCAGGTCAACAGTGGCTATAAACACCTTACCTTAAAGAAAGGTTGAAAGCCACATTACACTTATGTATACCTGTCTATATATGTATTTATCAGCTCTACAAGGCACAAGAGCTATGGACTTGCTTGGACAAGGTCTCAGCTACTGGTAAGCAGAGGAGCTGCTGGAAGGAGGGACCCACTGCATTAATTCATTCAGTACAGGCAAAAAGCATCTGAAAAGCTGTTATGTCTCCTCAGCAATAGTTTGCCATGCTCTGCTTCTGAAATTTTATGGCTCAACAGGGAAATGCAGGTCATGTGCTAGTCCCATGTGCTTGGCAGGTGTGAGCATTTTGGAGAAGAAAACCCAGTATGGTCACCAGGGCCAGTACCTCATGAAAGGAGATGAAGATGGCTCTGTCTTGTTCTTTCTCACCAACAAGAGGCCAAATCCCCAGCTGCAAGCTCTCCTAACAGCCCTGGGAATAGGTGGTAATTTCTCCAAAGTTATTACCCTTTTAACTAGTGTCAGAAAAAAAAGAGATGGGACATTTACAGGCTTCTGTAGCTTACAGAAAGCTGAGAGCCTTCACAAAAGGACTAGAAAGAAATTCCCAAGCTTTTTACTTCCATGGTTGCTTTTGTCTTTCAGTACCTGTTATGAAGACTGTCATTTTTGTTCAGAAGAAAGTACATTTGGGGAATTTGAGGGAGCTTTCTTGTGTGTTGAGCTGTCAGCTGTAATGCAGTGAGTGTGGCAGATGCCACCAAAGGAGGACTCGGATTTTCTGGCAAATCTGCACTGTGACTTTTAATGGGAGCACAAGGAAAGGGTGAGAGGAGAGGAGGGACCTAGTTATCCCAGACCTGTGCCTACACATTGGCTGGTCCCCTGCTGAGAACTGGCAAACAACAGAGAAATGCAATAGAAATATCCAGGGCAGAAATACTAGTGCCTGCTGTGATGGACACTGCCGTGGTGGGCACATCAAGGACACCGAGGTGGCCTGCAGGTGTTTGAACCACAATTAAAAATCCAGCTGGCAGGTTCAGGGATGGCATCTGTAGTGGCTGTTCCCAAAGATGCTGCTTGGGGAAAGACCAACGGTGGAGTTTAGATGCGAGCATCACCCTCCAGCACGCTGATGAGGGGATGCGGTGTCCTCACCAGCACTGCTGTGAAGCCACCACGGCATCCTCCCTTAGCACCGGAGCATACCCAAAGCCTGGTGGAACATGCCTGGCAGCTCTCCTGCTAATTTAGCGTTGCATTTTACTGTGCTTAACACCATTATGTTGCCCTGTCCCCTTCTGTTTCCCATGCATTAATGCTAGTGGATACTGCTAAGCAGCAACTTATCTGTCTGGATATCCTGGGGCCAGGCTCTGGTCATTAAAACCACATGGATATTTTCCAAGGTTTGGTGAAAGGTGCATTGATGCTGCTCTCCTTCCCTCTGCACTTCCATGGATGTAGTGTTCCCAGCAAGACTGCAGGCAGCTGTAGAGATGGGAAAATGCAAATCAGGGCAAGACCAAAGGAAAAAAAGGAATTCAAGGAGATATTCATCTCCCAGAAGCCTGTGTTAAAAGAAGACAGTAAGCTGGGATGAATGATGCATAAGCCTAGGGACTGCGGGGAGGGGAAAGAAAAAGTTGCGTAAATGGGGAAAATATATGACAGAGACGAGGGGAAGAGCCATAAAAGCAGGGATGTCATTTATCAGGACAAGTTTCATGTTTGCAAGAAAAAAAAAAATCTAAACTAAAAAAAAAATAAATCTAAACACTAAACTAAAAACCTTGTGGCAAAAATTCAAGTGAGCCTCAGGGAACATCTTGGAGAGTGGGTGGTATGAGGGTTCAGTAAGCTGGGTTGGATGATGTTATTTGCAGTCTTTTTGCATATACCAGAGTGAGCAACAGCTCTGATGAGCCCTGTTTGGGGCTCCTTGGCACCCTGCACGTGCCAGGTCCCCCAGCTAGGTAGCAATGCACAGACCTCCTTCAAATGGTATTTGGGCTGTGAGGGTGGGAAGGGAGAGGAAAAACAAAGGGAAGTGCTTAATCTCATTAGTAGTTAATGATCTAAATATATATGTGTGTGTGTGTCTGTGTGTATAGTGCAGAAGAAGGGGTTCAGTGAAGGGCTTCCAAAGTCACCTCTCCTTAAAGACCGTGGGCAAGGAGGGTGCAGATGGAGCCTCTGGGCACAGAGACCAACACAAGAGGTTTGCAAGGCAGAGCAGTGAGCTGGTGCCTCAGGGATAGAGCGGTGCACGTCTGAAAATAAGATAGAAGAGGGGAGCAGGGGCTGGGGGTGACTGTGTGCTGGTCCCCTCCTAGAGCAAACAGTGCAGCTGGTGTGGCACATGGCTGGTTTTGCTCTGGATTGATGGGCTGTGGAGGTATCTGGTCTAATAAAAAGCTGAGCTGGAGGGAAGGTGGAATAATAGCTTGAGCTGTGGCTGTGTTTATGGGGTCTTGGTGCCAGGGAAGGAGCTGATGGTCGAGGAGAGGAAGGAGAGGCAGTGGCTGTCCTTCCATAGGGTGCAGAGCTGGTCTCCTCAGACGGATGTCTGGAGATGAGCCTGTAAATCTGGTGTGCATTGCAAGTCAAAGTAGCTACAGGATATTATCACATCCCTTACCACAGTGCAGGAGATACTCTGTCATCATAAATCTCTGTGTTACAGTGGCTCCAGGTTATCAGATGTTTACACGTTTTACATACTTATATCGCCCATCTCCAAAGGGTTGCAGCTGCTCCTGCAGTATTGTCTGCAGTCATGCTGGGGTTGGAGGGTAGGTGTTTTCCCTGACACCCCCTACATCTGACTCCTCTTGTCTGTGAGATATCAGAGACCGTGTTGCTGGATCACACTGTCCTGGTCTGCATGGGGAGCTGTATCCGAAGTGTGCTACAGCTGAGGGAACAGATCCAAAAAAGCATTGCTATGAAATTTTAAAGCCCTTGGACTGGGTTAATTCAGCTGACCTTAGCACTCACTGGTAGTCTAATGGCCATTGATTTATTCTGCCAATGTTAAACCTTTAACACTATAACCAGGCTTTGGGAGAAAGGTCTTTGTTTGCAATGGCAATGTGCAAGCTGGGTAGTGAGAAAACAGCTGCAATAACTCTGTCTGCTTTCTTTCCCCTTCCTGACCACCCTGTTAAGCTTTTCCAGACCTCTCTGATACTGAAGCCCCTTTGCCAGTGGATGGTGCACGATGGGCCCCCTGATCTGGGAGATGTGCTTTGGAGCACGGCCTCTTGGACACACAGGTCTTGCTCCCTCCAGGACCTTTACACCCAAGTCTGCATTTTGGTGGTGGGCTGACCACGGGCTGTGTTTGCCGAGCACTCCTCCCTCAGTTTGTGCATCCCAGCATGGTGCCAGGAAAGCATCTCTGGCCCGGGTTTTCTGGTCTCTGCATGGCTCTGCTCCATGACCTGTCTTCTCTTGGCTGTAAATATTAATGATACAAGTTAAGTGGAGTTAAGAGACTGCATTAATTATTGAGTAGTTCCTCAGCAGGCTTTTTCTCTAGGAAAAGATGGTGGCATAGCACATCTTTACCTTTACTTTGCAAATGCTGGCTGAGTGTATTGAGCAGTCTAGGAACACTGGGTGGGCATGATTTCCACTTGTAATCTTTGCAAAATGGGTAAGTTCTGGTGCTTTTGCTGGGTGTGAGTTTGAAGTACCAGCTCCACCATTGCAGAGCAGCAGGTACAGCATGTTCTGCAGAAATTAATTACGATAAAATTAAACTCACCTCCAAAACCCAGGTCCCAAAAGCAGACAGGCTGCACTCATGGCTTGGCCAGAGCTTCCCCTTCAGGATGAGCTCTGCTCCTTGATTAAAAATGCAAAGCCCCTAGTGATAATGCTCATCAGTCCTCTGACATGGATTTCACACTGGTCTCAAAGCCCAACATCGTAGAGAGTTTTGGAAGATGTGTGTTAGCTGGCAAAGTAGCACTTCAGTTAAAATCACAGGAAAATATCACCAACAAAAAAATTATAGCTACAGAAAGAGAATGGTGAGAAAACAGGAGTGATTTGTTTATAATTGTAATGCTGGAGGAAGGAGTCAGGCTTAGTCCCTGCACCTCATTCTTCCCATTGCAATTTGGCAAATGCCAGCAGCTTTGGAAAGTTCACATTTTTCTGTGTCTTTGCTTGAAACAAAACCATTCCCTTTGTCTTCTGCTTCATTTCTTTGTGAAAAACCCATTAAACCCAGAAAGGTCAGATTTTCAAAAGCACATGGTGCACATACCGTACATTGAACATCTGCCTGTGAACTTTGCATCAGAGGTTGGTGGATGTTGTTTGAAATACTGAGGCTTATATTGGTGCCTGGCTGGGAGATGAATTCTCCAGGAATCCTGCACATACGTGCTTCTGCCATTTTCTCCAAAATGCCTATAGCTCTTTACAGCATAGCCCTGTGTCCTTGTGTGCAGAGATTGCCTGCAGCTCCTGAGAAATCCAGTTGTTTCAGAAATGACCTGTCCTTCTGGGAAACTAATGCAGCTGAGCCCATAATCCACCCTAGTCTGTGTTTTGATGTGAAGCCAACAGTAGTGACTGAGCCAATGACCAAAGATCTACCTAGAGGTCCAAAGGTCCAGAAACTGACTTTGTGGAGTCTGCCTTGCCCTGTTAGACCAGCCAGCGTGGAAGGGCTGAACTGATAACCTCATGTTGACCAGTCCCTCGGCATCATATCAATAAGCTTAGAAAAGCTTTGCTGACAACTTCACACTGGCAAGTTCCCTGAAATCCAACCAACAAAACAAGGGAAGAGAGAAAAATATCTGATACAGTCTAAGATTTTAAAAATCGGTTTTGCTGCTACATGGCAGTGAAGAGAGGAACTTTCTTCCCAGAAAAAAAGCTGCTGTAAACATCTTACACTGGACAGCTGGGCCTCCACGGCACCACATGAGGTTGTATTTCTGAACTCAGACAAGGGTTTAGGGACTGCTCAATGTTAATTGACTTCATCTCCTACCAAATGTAGTCCTCCTATATGCATCTGAAATAACATTTATGCATAAGCAAGAGAAAATGTGAGTCTTTCCTGCTTTGAAAGAGGTTCATCGTGCTTGAACTCAGCTAGGAGGACAACTTGTTTTGCTGCGAACTCAGCAGTCTTAAGCCTGCATTACAACAGTTGTGATTAAAATGCAGCTTGCCTTTTCCAGGTATAACCAAGTGGGATTGCTGCACCTGCTCTTCATGAGGTCCAGGGGAGCGACCTGAACCCCAGGAAGAAGCCAGACCATCTCCTTCCCCCACCCCACAGCATTCCACTGATTCTCACATGTAGGTGAGAGTTGGAGGGCTGTTGTGAAAAATACAGCTTAAAACTGGACCAAACCTTCCAGTCCCATGTAGAGGGCTATAAAGAAGCTGAGAACAACAAAACTCAATCATAAATAGCCTCCCACCTCCTCGCAGGTGCTCTTTGCATGGTAATTCATTATCCTTCACCAACACTGCTGATGATGGTGGAGGTAGAGGGGATGACAGCTAAGTCATTAGTGCCCTCGGGAAATGGTGTCCAACATCTGCATCTGTTTCTGATTTCTTGTAGCAGTTGTAAAACCTGCTAGCATAACCCTGACACACAGACCACTGTGATTGCTGGTGCTTGGAAACAGGAGGAGAAGAACAAATCCCACAGGAGAACAATTGCTCTTCATGATCCTTGAAATACCATGAGGTGCTCCTGTCCCATCATTTGAAGTGCCACACCATTATTAGTGAAATGATTAGTGGGAATGACAATAATTCTTTGGAGAGACCTTCAATATGAAGAGAAAATCGTGCTTTTCTCCACCTGGGACTCCCACAGCTCTTGGCCAATACTTTATTTATTAGCATCTTGCTCTATAGACTCATTGTACCTGTAACTACTGCAGACTTGTGCTGCAGGTATGACAAGTCCCAGCCATTTAGTCTTTCATCGCTGCTGTGTTTCTCCTTTTCTGAGCCATCAGGACCTTGCACTGAGCCTGCTGCAGCTTTGAATCTGCTGTGCTTCAGGTGGAATGAAAGGCTGGAGCAAGGTAAGGTGCTGTGGTGACCTTTTCTCTGTGTGTGTTGGCATTGCAAAGCCTGCAGCTGGTTTGCAGTATCTTCTCAGGCCACAGAGATGTACTTTAATGACCCAGGCTGAGCTGCTGCTTCAGAATGCTTAAGGGGAGAGCTTTCTTCAAGCCCCAACCACACTGGTTAAAAAGCAAAATCTGGACATGAGGTGGGGAAAATTACTGTGGTCTCTGGACCAAGCAGTAGCCCAGCAAACTTGGAGATCATCGAAGTGCAGAAAATGGGTAAGAGATATGTAGATGTTTTCATTGCAGCTTTTGAAATAAGACTCCCCAGGCAGCTTCTCTCGCTGTAACCCAGATCCCAGTGGGCACGCTGAATTTGGGAGAGGTTAGAAGGGCAGGTTTGCATTGCTCCTGGCTTTGTCCTGAGGCTGAGAGAGTCAGCCCATCACTAGCTCCATCTAGCCCATGCTCCTGTCTCCAGCAGGGACCCAGAGATGATGTCTCCTCATCTGTGATACCCCAGTTTCAGCATTTCCTGCCGAGCTCTCCCCCAAAATCAGTTGTGCAGGCAGAATTGCTTTTTGCTGCCTGTTTCAAAGCTCGTGGAAACACTTTAGCATTATGGGGGCTCTCCTAAATTTGTGCTCCTTGGTTTTCTTCCTATGGAAGCCTTCCGGTTTTACAGCACTGAAAGTCATTGTTGGATTATAGTGTTTTCTTGTGCATTATGTGTTTTCACTTATTACTTCAATTATTTTGCCTTCCTCTGCAATTTACTTTCATATTTTATTCTATAATGTTCTTGCTGTGCCTAAGGATCCTTTCAGCTCTAATAATAATTGTAGGAGTAATAATGTAAATCATCTTGGTGGTACCTGCATGCATCTGGTTACTTTCTTTGCATTTCTAATAACAGAGCTAGACGGGATCAAATGGAGTGTTTTGACATTTTTCTTTTACCTCTTGAAGGAGAATTGTCGGCTATATCTGCTGTTCCAAAACATGTGGCAACCCAGGTAATTCAGCATATCACTGACGGTTACTGGTTACTGGTAGCCTGTTTACAAGTTGCTGAGGATCCTCACTGAGGCTTTTTTGTAGTGGTACGTTAAACCTGAAAGCTTTGCTATAAGGAATGACTGTTCAAAGACCCCAAATTGTGACATGCATTCATTTAAGGCACTGTTATTGATGTTGTGTCAGCATTACTGAGCTTTTGATTACCGTAGCCATAATAGAAGTATTTATTTGCATTAAGAAAAAGCCTAGAGGCAACTGCCTGATTGTCTGAACCATCTCTGGCCATGGCAGTTTACAATTTTTAATACAGAAGAATAGTAAAGACCTGGATAAAACCAGTCCTTAATTGTCCTACTTTTGCAGGTGGCAGACTGAGACATAAGGGGTTTTAGACTTGTCCAGCTTCACACCAGAAGTTGTGGCTGAATCATGAACACCATTTCTAGAGTAACAGCTTAGGACTGCAGCCACATCATCCCTGACTGACAGGAATTGTGAACTCAAGATGCTATATTCTCACCTGAAGGCAAGAAAATATTAAGTTTTGCAGAGGAGAGGGAAGGGAGGCTGGTGGTTTGTCTGATGAGCTCAGTGCCTGCGGGACTGAGCTTTACCCATCATGTCCCTGGAAGTCTTGGCTCTGTAACCACAGGCTGGGAGTTGCTCAGATGAAGGTCATCATTTTTTATGTGCATTTGGAGAGCCTGGCACATTGAGACCTCAACTCAGGCCGTCCAGGTACACCACGTATTTCCCAACAGAACAACACCAACAAAAGTGTGAAGATAAAACCTTGAAGTGTTGAGATGGTTTGGTTGGTGTCTGGTTGAGGAAATGTCAGGAGAAAGCATATTTCTTATTTTGCCCCCTAGATCTGGCTCCTCAGTATCCCAAAGACAGAAAGGAGGAGGCAACGAGGCCTTATGGCTGCAAAGAAAGTTGTTTTGAGACCAGCTGAATAAGGATGGAATAAACCATCCTTCAATGCCTTCTTCCATCTTCAAACTTCTCAGCCACACAAGGATTTACAAAGCACATTTGTGGCATGTGCAAGTGCCTGAGTCCTCTAGAGCTTCTCTGTTCATTTTGTGTTTCTGAAATGAGAAAATAAAACTTTGGCAGAGACCACGACAAGGTGGAGAAATGCGCTGAGCCAGCTCCAAGTAAGAGCCAGCCAAAATCCTGAAGACCCTCAGCTGAGTCATGTCTGACTCTCTTTCTCTGCTTATTTTTGCCCTCCATGACACTCCTTACGTTGCACTGGTTCTGCATCTGCGTGATGGAGAATCCTGAGGAAGTCCGTGATCAAGGTCTTTGGGCTTCAAAATGTGGTGCCTGAGGGTGGTTTCACCTACCAGCAGCACTCCCAGCTGCACACACCGAGGGCAATGCTGGTGCCTCTCCAGTAGGTTTTTGGAAGGGGACTTAATAACCCACTGGGGTGTCATATTCAGGAGGGGATGTTTGGAAACATGGCTGTTACAGGCAGGAGCATCCTGTTACGACCTTGGTGTGGAGTTCCCAGGGATGCTGACGCTGGGCTGAGCTGGCTGCAAGTGGCTTTGAAAGAGATGAGCAATGTGAGACTGTCACTGATGGATGTTGCTGGAAAAAACACTCTGTGGGTGCTAGCACTTGCTAGCTGATGGGCCACTGGATCATTTGGAGGAGAAAATGTCTGGATAAATGGAAATGCAAATTTGAGTGAAATGTAGAGCCTCTGCTTCCAGAGTTGCCTGTGTCCTGGGCTGGATGACTAAGAAGAGATCAAATGGATCAGAATAAGCTTCCTTGACAGCAGGAATACTAATGAGGAGAGGGGAGGAAAAAAAAAAAAAAAAAAAGCACTGGTGGGGTTTATCTGTACCTCCTTGCTGGGAAATAGGCAGCATTATCAGACAGCCCCTCCTATGAGGCTGATTTACTGACGGAGAAATAACAGATGGGTCTCAGAAGCAAGGAGCTGTGCTTGGATCACACCCTGGGCACCCATTTTGTGAATCACAGTAATGAAGTGGCTGTCTCCAGCCATCCCTCTCTTTTGTGCTCACTAAGTGTCTTCTCTGCTGTTCTTACAGAGCTGGTCAGCTCTGATCTTGCATTGCCTCATAGCACGCATCGGACTCCCCGATAAATATGATACACACATGTCCTCGGGGCAGGACCTGGGTCCTCTCTGTCTCTGCTTTATTCTCCTGTTTCACGTTGTACGAGTCCATGTCTGCAGCCTCCTACCTTTAAGCCCTTCTTGGATCTCTGGTTTTTGTTCCTGGACTCTATTTACAAGCTACAAGTGCAGCCGCTGCCCAGACAGCACTGGGCTTTTGTTAGTGGCTCGGAGCAAAGTGAGGTGGTTTCCAAACTCTCAGCAATGTTCACTTGTAGAAATGGGATTTTAGGCAAAGGTTTCAGGCTGTCCCAAATCCCATTTCTGAAATTGAGGCTTCTGGGACAGAGGTGGAATCGATGTGCACGAGTCTGGCCAGAGGCTTTTAAAGATGCTGGCCACACTGAGAGACTTCTTCATTGTGAATATCTTGCAGCCCCTGAGATCAGGATTATGTGTTTAAATATCCTTAAAGTCAGGACTACTGTAGCTCAGACCTCACTGGCAGCCCATGGAAATTAAAGTTCTGCATCAAATGGAATTTAGGATTCCTAAACTGCTCTTGAAACTGTCACTTAATGTCTCTACTTGCATCTTTATTTCTGTTTACATGGACCCTCCATGGTAAGCTTTCTTTTCTAACTCTCCTGGCATCTTCAGATTCTGGTCCATTTTCATTTTAGGTGCTAAGTATTTTTCTCATGGTATTAAATGCTTCAGCGGGCTGAGCAGCCTGGTCACTTACTCTTATACCTCCATTCCATCAAATAGTCATGCTCACTTTGGCTCACTACGCTTTATATCCTGGACTCTAACTGACAGTGTGCTGCCAAGCCTGAGCATCCCTGGAGCTTCTTGCTGCTAACTCCAGAAGTCAGAGAAGATTTCTAGAGTCAGGCAAGAAATGCTGTGGTTTTTTTCCCCACTCCCCTGAGACTTTTCCAGGGGAGGACTTTTGGCCAGATGTGGGTGTTGAGGAGGTTTGAGGGTGCTGGGGCAGAGCCCAGCAGCAACAGGGCACAGCTCCCAGCTGACTTCTGCTCCTGGAGGCATGCTATCAGCTGAAGAACAGCCCCAGCTGATAAGCCCTTGCCATTTCCATTATGGCTCGATCATTTCAATCTGGATTTTGACACTGTGTCTCTCTCCAGTCTTAACATAATGGAAAAAGAAATTATACATTTTTGAAAAAATCACATCACTTTGACAGCAGTCAAGAGCAATTTTACTGAAGCTGGATTTATTACCCTGTCTCATATTGCTGAACAAGCAGGCAGGACTGTTAATTTTAACTTGACTTTGTCCCTTTAAATAATAGAAATGTGTGATGTCATGTCTAATGCTCTATCAGCGCTTGTAATGCCATCAGTCATATGACAAATATTATGACATAGCTATTTTTTTAATACTGAATAGCTTCTATCATTTTGGAAAAGATCCCATCTTAAATGGGTTGAGCTCCTGCAAAAACCCCAACCCTTTTGGGTTAGGTTTTTTTTTCAATTTAAGTGAAGTGAGGACTGAATTGGTTTTGAAATGATGTTTGGAGTGGGAGACTGTTGCAAACCCAAAACCTCCCTCACTTGAGTGTGCACCAGAGGGCACTGCATGACGTGCTGGGAAATGCTGACAGACCAAACAGAACTCAGCCAGGATTTGGGTTTTTTTGCATGTAGGCAGCATTTGTGCTCACACGTGGAGATGCATGTCTCATTTTGGGGAGAGGTGGTACAGGATTTCATCCCCTCAGGGCTGATACTACCATCACAGCAGGTTTACCAGAGCCACCAACCCTAGTGTGGCTGCAGGCTCTGTCCCACAGTGAGGGCACAAACTGCGGCCCCCAACCCATGACAGCTCCTGCTGACTCAACTCGTGATGTGGATGATGGCATGGTGTCAGCAGCTCTTTGCTGGCAGGAGGCATCTTGCCACCCCTGATCACACCCCAGCTCCCTCACAGTATGCTGGGTTAGCCAATTCCCTTGGGGCTTGTGAGGTCCTTTCCTGCCCTGTGCCTTTAGGTCCCATCTCCTCTCCGCTGAGCCAGCTGCCTGCAATTGCTGCCTGCTCCAGCAAAAGTTTTTTGGGAGGGACACTTCTCCAAAACTGAGCTGTGGCACCATGTCTGCAGGAGACCTGATAGGAAGGGTGTCATGGAGGGACAGTTCATGGGAGACATCCACCCCTGAGGGCTCCTCTGGCCACTCAGCTTTATCTGCACAAAAAGCATGAAAGGGGAGCAGAGGGCAGGGGTGAGGAAACATCCCAAAATTAGCTGGAAAAAGCAGGAAGTATTGACGGGCAGCGTGTCCTCAGCAGCCTTCCCTGAGCACTGTCCTGCCAGCTCAGGCTCGCTGCTGGCATTTGGACTGTCCTCATCTGTACCCGTTGCCCTCAGTCTGGTTTCATTAGATGCCTGTGCATTGCTCAGGGTGCCAATCACTGCAACAACCCTGGGTTTGGGATTTGTTTTCCCCTTAATTTCTTCCAAAGTTTCCTTTTTTTTAAACTGCTGAGCTCATGTATGATATGCTACCACTTCAATCCTTTCCTCTTATACTGGAGAAATTGGTGCCCTCCACCTTTACTAGTTGTGCACCAGTGCGAATCCCAAGCAGAGGTAGGGACAGAGCAAAGGTGTTTCTGTGGTCGGTAATGCTGAGGATGTGGCTGGGAGGACTTCCCTGGGTGGTGCCAGCAAGAGGACAAGGCTGGAGAGTCAAAGCAGCTTTTCTTGACCCTTAATTATGCCATGGAAGCTGTGCAGGTAAAAGGGAGTCCCACAGTGCTGCCAGCATGTGCCGCAAGTAGCGGTCACCATGTTACAGTGATATCAGTAACAGATTAATACTAAGTGCAACTATAAAAATAATAATGCAATCACGACTAAGAGTGAGTACATATGGGAAACTGGAACAGGACTACTGCCCAGAAATTTCCACTGTCAGTTCAATCTGGGAAATGCGTTTCCCATAGATCAAGGAGTTACTGTGCAAGTTATCATTTCTGCGGCGCAGGACTCTGCTGGTGTAATGGCCTGATGGCAGGTAACCTGGCAGAGGCGCGTTCTGCCTCTTTGCCTTTGAACTCAAGGATTCTTGAAATCCAAATAAACCTTGTAGGACTAGGTTTGCATTCTTAGCATGCCACAGTCCTGCATCATGTAAAGCCAGGCAGCTTCTGCAACTGCCAGGAGCTATAAAGGAGTAATGGAGCTGGCAACCCGCTCCTACTCCTACACCTGTTTTATATTATTTGTGGGCAAAATCCTGGGGCCTTCAGTCATTTGCTGAACAACCACAGGAGAAAAAATGCATCTGGGGAGGAGGTGTTTGTGAGGGTTGTCTTGCAGATGTCTCTTCAGATAATCCTTCAGGGAGGGGACCATAGCTCCCCCTCCCCACCCCTCTGCTTGTGGAAAAGGCCAGGGGATTATTCCTAAGCACCCTGTAAATGAAGGGATTTCCTACATGGAAAGATGTGCTCATGCACCAGGTATGCTTGTGCATTTACCTGTAAATCCACCTGGAAGAAGCCCCCAGGCCCTCCCCCAGCTCCTGTGCAATGGCCCTGCAGATGCAGTTCAGGTGAGCCCAGCTCGAGCATTTTGGCTCAGCCTGTGCCATGGGAGCAGGCTGGAAAGAAACAGCTATGGCTGACCATGCACCCAGGAATGAGGCTATCGTGGCTCTCCCACCTCCTGCCTTAGCACTACCATGCTGTCCCTGTGCCCTCTCACCCCCATCACCTCCAGCATCCCTTTTGACTTCAGCATCCCTTCAGATCTTTCTTCAGGGTGGCAGTCTGGGACCAGGCTGGGGGGGCTTCACGGTGAAGGTCCCTTCTCTGAGCTACTCTGCCCCGCCAACCCACCTGGCTCCACAGCAAGGGCTGTCCCTGCTTGGATGGTCTCTTCCAACCAGCTCCTCTACCAAAACCTGAGTCAATTTGTGTTTGAAGGCTTTTCTCTTGCAGAACAGACCGTCTTACACCCTGCATCCCTGAAGAGCTCCCGGGTGGCTGCAATGTGGCCAGGTCAGTGGCTGAGCAAAGGGTGGCAATGGGGCACTGTGTCACCTGCCTGTTCTCTCCAGGTCACTTAGGTTTATTCCCATCCTATTGCCCCATCTGTTCACATTCAGGACCCACCAGCACCCTTTGATTCCTTCTTCACGCCAAAAAGGGAGGGCTGGGGTGGGGGTCCAGGGACTGCTCTCCTCATGTCTGTCCTCTAGCACAGGGGATGGCCAGTGAGGGGCAGCCAGCAGAGAGGTTTCCCAGGAGCCTGATGAGGAGGTAAGGGCCACATGAAGGGTTAATCTTTGTTCTCCAGGACCGAATTGAATTGATGTAATCCCACATATGCTAATGGGAAGCTCTGTACAACGATATTAGTTGTTGCTGTGTCCTAGTCCTTCAATTATTTGATTCATTCACGTTTAGTATAAATACAAGATTAACCCGAAACAAGGATTTAGGAGGGAGAATCTTACTTTTTTATTTTAATCTAAAATGCATTAGAAAAAATCACTCTGGTGATTGAGGGGAGGTGATTTAGGAAAGGATACAGACATGGGGCAGCAGCAGCCTGGTGATGGATGGGGTCTGGGGCAGCCACAGTGGTCACTCATGGCTGCTTCAAATAAACCCAACACATATCTCTTCTCTCCCCTCTTCCATGCAAGAACCCTGAATAAGCTCTTCTTTCCAACCTTCTGGTTTTAGCTTTTTTTTCTTTTTTTCCCC